>JAPMOB010231314.1:0-36829 GCA_029875015.1 Lepomis gibbosus
TGTTGAACAATATTGCCAAAGCATCATACATATAACATAACAATCATCCCAATACATATAAAATATCAATCACCCCCATATATTTCATTAAGAATTCGAACATAAACTAATCAAAGTATCTGTGTTTGTGTTAAAAAATAAAATAAATATGTATATATTAAAAAATAAAATAAATAAATAAAACAGTCACTATGACAACTAAAATGCCATTGATTTGATTTGTGCTGTTGATGGACACTATTCTCGCATAATGCAATGCACCAAGGAAACTGAGGAGTTGCTCACAGCCGAACAAGAAATTGTGAATGGTGGTGGAACAGCCCCAGGAACATGGCAGTTTAACAAAAATAACTTAACCCAATCTCAACCCATTTTGCTTTCACTTTATTATTTCCTCTTAGTATTAAACAGTTAAGTATGTTAAAATCTGGTGAGCTAACTGCAAATACTGTCTACTATAAAGATTAGATTTTCAACTCTATGCTATTATAGTTTCTATTAAAGAAAACCTTCTTGAAATAATGTATTTTTACCAGTTTCTGTTTCCACTGTGCCACATTTAATGTAGTCTTAACACTTACACTTCATATTTAAACCTGAAAGCTACAGTTTGTTTGTGCTCAGGTATATGCACAATTAGATGACCCGGACACATTATCTCATCTTGCATGAGAGAGTAAAGCCAGATGAAGTGATGGTGTGTAACATGAATTTCAGAAAGGGAAATCAGCCAGGCAGTGCTAATGAGAGAGAAATCCGCATGACTGAGTGTGAGCTGGTTTCAGAGGGTTCAAAGTGAAAACGTCAGCGGGACGGGTGGCTCAGACCTGTAGGGGGGGGTGACATCATAGCAGATTCCAGACAGTGTGAGAGTAAAGCAGGTGTTAGGGCTGTGTCACCGATCACAGCAGGAGGAAGGTAGAAAGGAACACGCAGCACAACACACTCATCTCTGACGAGCAGAGCAGAACCGGACCACAGCATATTACTTCTCTTTTCTTCCAGTTGTGTGAATGTTTTGAAGATCAGCCCATTTTATTTGTGGTTTCCAGGTGGCCGGAGAACACAAGTATCACCCTGAGTGCTTTGTGTGTCTAAGCTGCAAGGTGGTGATTGAGGACAGGGATACCTACGCCTTAGTCGAGCGATCGAAACTCTACTGGTAAGACACCTGCACAGGACTTTTTAAAGCTATTTGCAATATTTACACTGTTGGCTTTGGAGAAATTGGAAGCTCATACAGCTTGTAGTTTTTGCCGTACCATTTGTTGGGTTAACAACCTTAAACGATAGTCTCAATATATAGGCTTATTATAAAGTGTGGTTGTAAAGTTGTTGATACACCAGTGCAATAAAAGAAGCAATAGTACAACAATTTTCTTTTTCGTAGAGTTACAGGAACCATATTGTTATACGGAGGCAAGAATGACATTTAATTGCAATGCACAGTGCCATCTTCACTGTCCTTACTCTTTTAATAAATATGTATACTTTCAGCTAGCACGTGAGTTTATTGTTCAATGATGGCCTTGAAAAATAACAGTGTCCACAAGTTAATGTTCAGCTGTAAGTGTTCATTATTAGTTAGCTAATAATCCATGACTCCTTCGGGATTTGAACAGTAACTTATCAACAAGCACATGTCGACACATGCAATGATTCAGTCCCCTTTTCTGTTGTGTGTGTAGTGGAAAGTGCTACACGCAGGTTGTCCTTACACCCATGCTGGAAAAGCGCTCACACGAATCGGTCCTAGACTCCCTGCCCCACACAGTGACCCTCATCTCGATGCCCTCTGCAGCCAATGGCAAGAGGGGCCTCTCCGTCTCGGTGCTGAGGGACGTCAAAGGCTTGGCAAGTGTTCAAGTCAAAGAGTAAGTGGGACCTGATGGAGCCTGATCTCCACAGCTTGGGTAATGCATTACATAAGACAGATTACAGGTTTGCTTAATAGCAGGGTGCAGGCGTGTGTGTAAGTGTGCCACGTTGGAAAAAAGGTGGTTATTGACAGTTTAGTATGATGTAAGAGTGTGACCCCATTCTCTTTGACTTACTGTCTTGAAATCAGTATATCTCTTCTGTAGTGCTTATATTCATATGTGTTGGTGTTATGTTGTTCCAGAGTCAGAGGCATGCTTATTAGTCCAGAGGTACGAAATGCCATCCACGTTGGGGACAGGATCCTGGAGATCAATGGCCTTCCTGTCGGGACATTGCTGGAGGAGGAGGTGGGATTTATACCTTGCACACGTCCCTGACACTCACATGGAGTGATGTGTAATCGGAAATTCTTAAATGAAACTAATTAGCGCCGCAATTAAGGGGAAGTGCATTCCTTGAGTGCAATTTGAAAAGTTATGTTCTTATTATACAACTGCAGATGTGATTTTTGGCATTCCTCACATACTTCCTTAATTTATACATTCTTCAGCTGGGAGAGGACGGTATGTGGAATGACTACCCTTAAAAGCTCATTCCCACAACCTCACCCTCACACGATCGCATTCATACCAACTCTGTCATTATTCACTGCTTTGATTTATATAAATATATTTTTGTTTTGTTTCTGAGTTTGCACCTACAGTATCCTGTTTTCCCATATAACACATTTCAATATACCATACTATGAAAAGCAACCAATTCCAGTGTTTTTAAAATTAGGTTTGGCTGTCAATCTGATTATTGTTTGTGGAAATTAAGTTCTGCTAACTAATCTCTTTTACTCTGTCTGTGTAGTACAAGTACAATCAGCTGCCAGTTTATTAGGTACACCTGGCTAAACTAATGCAGTGTAATACATCAGTCCAGCAATAATAGTGAAGGATAAAATGTTTAGCTTTTATTGAAACTGTTTAGAGAGGCGTTGATTCAACTGTGCGGCCATTTAGGAGGCATTTCATTGTGATGAATCACATTATAACCAAAACACCTCTCTGTACAATACAATGCAGTTCAACAGCATCACAAACTACACCCTCCAAAATTACCATAAAGTTTAATCAACACCTCTCTAAAACAAAATCAACATAAACTGAACATTGTAACCTTCATGATATGTAATATTAAGACAAAACATCTGTGACTTCAATGGACAGGGTTTAAAACAGTGAAATCATTTGTAACATCACTACCATCCATCAGAGCTGAATGGACATTTTTATTTAAGATCAGAAGTACGGTGACCGGATGAGATTAGGGGAAATTTAGTACAGGGGAGTTAGGAGTGGGCGTGGCTGCCAGTCCATTACATTCAGTGTCAACGAACAGTAAAACCATAACATGTGAAAGTCAATCAACACTAAAATTAGTTGTTTTTGTTCTTGAAGTCGACTATCTGTAATTCTAAAAAACTTCAACGACTGTGTTGGATGTAAGTGTGTAAATCATGATCTGTTACATACAATTTATTTAATTTAATACATTTCATCAGAGCAGTTACACATCTGAGTGCCCAGCACACGTGTCAGATCTCTCTTTCACCATGACTGCAGCTCCACTTTCCATGTCCTTGTGACTGTAAAATCCACCATCTACATTTGAAAACAAAAAAGGGAAAGTGGCTATAACAACTCTGTTGACACAATGTCTACAATACCCAGCTGGAGCCAATGGAGGGCCTATTCAATGTTTATTAGGCTATAACTAATCAAAACTTAGGTTTAATTTTCAGGACAAATGGGACAGGAATCGGAACAACTGCTTGTAATTCGGGACTGTCTCGAGACGCCTGGTCACCGTAATCAGAAGAGTGTTTATTCTACCTCAAAAATAACATACTTTAAAAATTAAGTGTTATTCTACTACCCCATAAACTAATGAATATTAAAGAAACATATAAGAAAAGTGGAATAAAAATATTTCTCAAGTTAAAATCCAGTTTTATTAATGCCAAGAAATCGAGAAAATCCCAGGAAGAGGAAGGAGAACAGTTCCAGGAACTAATAATTTAAAAATCCTAGCAACCCTAACTCTCATCCGTTTGTTTAGGTGGACGATCTTATTCACCGCACCAGTCACACACTGCAGCTGCTTATAGAGTATGACCCAGTCAGACAGCGTTTAGACCGGCTCAGGCTGGGATCACCAGGAACTCGGCTGGGAGTCCCAGCCACCTCCCGCATGCGTCTGTCCTCGCCTTCTGATGCTGTCCTGGAGAGAACCAACGTGGTTGATGATGGCACACTGAAAAGGAGGTCTTTAAGGTTTGTTAGAGCAGCCAAAAAACCCTACAGCTAACTGTGTAAGACCTGAGTGTACGTAATTATTGATCAACCATGTTCTCTTTTTTCCAGGCGCAGTAACAGCACATGTAAGTCACCTGGGCCAAATTCTCCTAAAGAGCCAGCTTTTATTACACGAGACATTTTGCGCTCTGAATCCTTGAGATCCTCCAGTAGCTGCTCTCATCGCATCTTCCGGCCATGTGACCTCATCCATGGAGAGATCTTAGGAAAAGGTTTCTTCGGACAGGCTATCAAGGTCGGCCTACAATTGTTATCATTTCTTGGCCATGTATTTTACGTCTACCAATCAGGACTTTTTTGCTTCCTCATGCAATTTTAAGTAATGATATAATACTTTTGTCCCACTGACAGGTGACTCATAAAGCTACAGGAGAGGTGATGGTGATGAAGGAGCTGATCCGATGTGATGAGGAGACCCAGAAAACTTTCCTGAAGGAGGTTGGTAATCTGCTGCAGGAGGCCTGCACTTCCTCACAGACAAACAGAGTCCTCTGGCTCTGCATGGAGCACACCACACAAATTTCGTCTGTGGAAATGGCTTGCAATCACAATAGTTGACTTCTCTTTTACTCTACCTCTGTTTCTGCTTAAAATTCAGGTCAAAGTAATGCGAAGCCTCGATCATCCCCATGTTTTGAGGTTCATTGGTGTACTATACAAGGACAAGAGGCTCAATTTGATAACTGAGTTTATCGAGGGAGGCACCCTGAAGGATTTCATCAGAGACATGGTGAGTTAAACTAGTTGATTCACTTAACCCTCTCCTTTTCCTCTTCCACAGTAGAGCACAAAAAAGCCTCAGTGGCCTGTTTGCAGTGTGGGAGGGGGCTGACCTGAAGTAAACTCTGCACTGATAGAGGGCTGGCTGACATGTCAACTGGCCAAGAGCGAGAATGAGAAAAGTTGTAGAAAGTGTTCCCAGGTGAAATGTAAAGAGCCGTGCTCCCCTCCTCCCACAGCTGACTGTTTGTGAGGAGCAGTTCAGCTCAGCACATTGCCCAGTGAGGAGAGGGAAAGAGGGGTATTTTGCCTCTCATTATGTTTAAATTGTGGAAGAGGGCCAGTATTGAATTTCATTCGTGGAAGTTTACTTTAGCTTACTGTTACTGTTGAATACTGTATTCCTGTCTCTACCATGGTGCATATTCATTTTGATTCACCCCTGTTATGCATTATGGGCTCTGAGGGAGCTTCTATTCATTTCTCTCTCTTTTTTCACTTTACTAACAGGACCCGTTTCCATGGGAGCAAAGGGTGAGCTTTGCAAAGAGCATCGCTTCTGGCATGGTGAGTTGACCTCCTGCAAAGACATTACTATTAGTGAAATCCTTGGCTGCTATTTTGACTGCGTAAATGTGCTCTCTGGCACATAGGACACACAGGACCTCTTGTGGGCATTGGGATTACCACAAGGGGCCCTGTGCTATTTATATTTGGATTTATCTGTAATTTAGTTTGTTAAATACTACAAAGTTTTACCTCTTTAGACCAACTAAAAAGAGAAAATCACTCTTCAGTTTAGCTTCTCACAACAAAGCAAAGTTTGGGAACCACTGCCGTGGAGTATCATCATGCATGTAAAGACACAGTGGATATTTTAGAGTGCATTCCAGAGAATTGATGAGGTCTGGATTTAGCTACAAATTTTAACTCAGAGGGGACTGATTAAAGATGGCGTCAGTCAAGGAAGGAGCATCTAAAAGTGAACTTTAACTTCCTCTTCCTCTCTTTCAGGCCTATCTTCACACAATGAGCATCATACACAGAGACCTCAATTCTCACAACTGCCTGGTTAAACTGGTAGGTGACATGGCATCTAACAAGCTATTACACATCATATACAATTTGAACACGAAGAGTGAAGAGTAGGAATGGTTTGTACAAGTTGGCATGCATTCAGCTATGAGTACAAATTGTTCCCAGCCTCGTGATTTGCAAGGACAGTTGTGTCTGTGTGTGTATATATAACAAGAATTAGTGATACAACCTTTTTTTCGAGTTAAAGTGTTTAAACTTGCACATTCTAATATTGCATCCAATAGCTTTTACTACATGTGTGATTCCTTTCCTTGACATTATAGAGCATTTTTTCTTCTATCAGTAACCATAAATCCTTCTTATTTCTAACTAGATATGTTGTCATTATGTCTAGAGTTGGGTTTCGGACTTTTACTTTTCATAATAAAAGCATACAGTTGAAAATGAAGTTCAAACTGAAGGTGAAGTGTCATCCTTCAACAGGACAACACTGTGGTCGTTGCTGACTTTGGATTGTCCCGACTCATAGTAGAGGACAAAGTTAAGCCTCCACCTGAAAAACCTTCCACCAAGAAGAGGGTGTTCAGACGTATTGACCGAAAAAAGCGGTACACTGTTGTGGGAAACCCTTACTGGATGGCTCCAGAGATGCTAAATGGTGAGCCTCTAACAAAAAAAGTATTACCTGCTTTCTTTACAGAGGGTAATTTGTTCTTTAGGGTGCATTTAATGTATTCTTCATTTTATTTCAGGCAAACGCTATGATGAAAAGGTGGACATTTTCTCCTTTGGAATTGTGCTTTGTGAGGTAAGAACATTTTACCCGGATTATCTACTGTCGTTGTCTGATAACATGGTTTGTTATTGCAGGCAATTCTAAAGTCCTTGGATGAGGGTGCTTTAAGGAAAACACAAATAATAGTTTTCAAATCAGCTTCTCCTCCCAGCTGTATTATCAGCTCATGACAACACAACCTTGACCAAATATTGAATTAACAAGTTATCTACAGATCTAAAATGGCAGCCTCAGGACATCACACAAAGTCAA
Organism: Lepomis gibbosus; assembly: GCA_029875015.1. Lineage (NCBI taxonomy): Eukaryota > Metazoa > Chordata > Actinopteri > Centrarchiformes > Centrarchidae > Lepomis > Lepomis gibbosus. Next base: position 7,051 of record JAPMOB010231314.1, read on the forward strand.
CACCCTTGTCTTTGTTTACTCACTCTGATATTTCTTAAGTGTGTGTCTCTTATCTGTATATGGATTGACGCTTAGATCCTCCTCTGTCTTATGATCCAGATCATCGGAAAAGTCTATGCGGACCCTGAGTGCCTCCCCAGGAATCAGAACTTTGGCCTTAATGTTGGGAAGTTTGTGGAGAAGTTCCTCCCTGAAGACTGTCCACCTGCTTTCTTTCCACTGGCTGTGGCCTGCTGTGACCTCACACCAGACAACCGGTGAGCACCTTTTGTTATTGTAATGTGTATATAGCTGACACTTTTTTTATTAGGAAAAGTAAAACTTTTTGCTGACTGGTAGAATACTGCTTCTTAATAACCCAAACAAAGCAAAATAAAGAGATATGAAACAGTCGCATAGCAAACATTTATAGTACCAATATTCAAATGGCGACATGAGAAATGTGTCCGCCTTCACCTTCAGAGACAGCAAGTTATTTGATCTCAGAAGTCTGTAGAACGTGGGGAAAAACAACTTCTTACAGATGCCATCTCGACCTGCCTGCGCAGGGGCACGCCTCTGCTGCCAGATTGCTTCCTTGTGTTTTCTCTCAACCTTGTCAGTCTGGTTTTAACCTCAAAACCCCTCTAAATGCCCTCCCCTGCTGTTTCTTCCTCCTCCTCCTCCTCCTTCTCTTCCTTCCTCAGTCCACCTTTTCAGAAGCTGGAGGACTGGTTTGAAGCTTTGTCCCTCAACCAGGAGCTGGGGATCCCCCTGCCAACCGAACTGGATGAACTGCATCAGAGTCTGAGTCAACTCCACTGGCCTAAAGACGGCTCCCCAGTCCAGAGCACAGATCAGGCATCATCCCCTACAGCGGCCTCTCCTGACTGTTCCAGCATGACAGACAATGGCACCTAGGAACCCCTGCCTCTCTGTTTTGACCCTTCCACTAATACTGTGGATGTAGAAGAACATTGCATTGAACCCGAGCCATATTAGAACTGGATACCCTGAGGTAGCTGGACCAATCTCCCCATATGGGACCTTAACTCTTGAGAATGCCAGTGACCTGCAATGTGAGTGGGAAGACACATTTCAAAAAGAAATCCTTTTAAACCCCACTCTGCCTGCATTGAACACACGCAAGGTTGTACTAATGTTTGCTGTGTATAAAGGCAATATGCAACTTTGTTTGGTCCTTTCCCTGACAAAAAACGAACATCTTTATAAGGTTGAAGTCCTCGATTAGTTCCCACGTGGCGGCAGTTTTGTTTTTCTGGTTCTGAAGTTGTTTGTTATGTGTGGAATGCACAGACCAGTCCCTGCCCAAAAGTGGACTCACTTCACTGCAGCGGCAAAGAAAACAAAGATGCTTGATAGTCTGGCTGATTGACATGTCCAAGTAAACAGAGGACAAGGCTTGAAGAAAACAAGTTCGCCTTTAGGCAGCAGTGGAACCAAAACACAACGACCGCAAATAGTTTCATCACACTGAGATTTCGCACAAAATCGCGATGGAATGTTATGGGGNGGGGGGGGGGGGTTTCCCCCGCATCCTAGCACCACTCATCAAATTTTGATGAGATGGTTACAGGTATGGTTCTGTACTTTTGTAGGGCTGTTATTAATAATTGTCAGACATAGTATCATAAAAGAGTTGACCATAAAAAGTTGCTTTGTACAGTATAACTGGATTTTTTTTTCTTAAACTGTGTATATAAATGTGTACATATTATGTCTCTAATTGGATTTAATTTCCTAATGGGAACTCTAGATTTGTAGATTTTCAGACATTTTGTTAACAATGGAAGTTTTTGCCTTTTTGCTATCATCATGTAAGGTACTGACGACCAGTTGTAACCACTATTATTTATATATTGTAGTGTTTCTTAAATAAACCCTCTAAAAGTTGCCTTTTTGTTGGAGTTCTTCAATTTTGCATGTCAGTAAAACTGTTGCCAAGAAATCTACTCTTAAGTTAAATAATTTGTTGATGTGCGTTTGCCTTAAACACACGCTGCAGGGCACTGGCACACATGAAAGGAACAGTTTCCTTTTTTCTTTTCCTACAAGGAATCAGTTCTGAAATTATCAGATTTTTTTATTCATCAGGGGACTAATTCTTACATACAGTAAATATTTTAATACTGTTGGTCAGACAAAAGATTTAGGACAGATTTAGGACTTAACTTTTGTCCTAACCCTAATAATTTGAATTTTATTAAGCTAATGATAAATAGGCATAAAAAAATATTAAATCGTTTATTTTACTAATTAACACTTGCAGCCTTAAAATGATTCTCACTGACTGTAATTTATATCTGCTAGTTTTAGCACCATGGAATAAGAGCTGCGGATCATCAAATCAGTGAAATTTGTCTATGGAGATTTTAAGCTTCAAAGTTTGTCTTGTATCCAATTTAAAATAAAGAAACAAAAAGTGTCACTATCAAAGTGTATGTGCCAAATACCATCAATCTGTTAACAGGTCAACCTTGTAACAGGTTGGTTAAGATTCTTTTACAAGCCTCTTCAAATCTGTTTGTCCCACTTGCACTTCTTACTGTGTTTTTTTTAACCTACTTTCTCAGGGAATGACTACAGTAAAGTACCAAACAATTGCCAACAGAGGGCGCTGGTGCAAGGCGTTCCTATTGTTAACAAACCTTGAATAACATGACAGTCCCTTCGCCTACTGTCTGATGTTCTATTGTGGAAAACCCCTCTATTTAATTTAAAATATACAGAATGCATCACATCACAGTGTCTGTGTTTGATGTTTTATTTCAGTCTCGGCAGTAAAAATATGCATTCACAAAAATACTAAAGTACTAAATTCAAATACTCAACATTATTTTGAACACATTGCTTATATGAAGAAAATAACAACAACCAGCACACAAATGCTTAACATAACAGAGCAGCAGTAACCAAAGATAACCAGTGATGTGGATCCAGTAATAACCAATAACCCAAAAACAAAATCATCTGGAGTGATGACAAACAAAATATGCTGAGACTGTGTCAGGTGTACCAAACTAAAAATCTTCATCGTTCGATGATTTCTATTTTCAGGCAGGTATTTTCTAAATGTCTTCTTCAATCAGTAGTTCTACTTTATAAAGATGCAAAGAAATGGCCCCTGAATACAAACATACTGCAGGTAACCTTGTGCATGCATTCATGTTTTTGAATGTTTCTGAACATTGGACTTTCTATTCTACTGTATCTACCCTCAAGCATCAAGTTCATAACTCAAGTGTCTGAATCTAATCTGAGACCAGGCTTCTTCAGCACTTCAACACTCTCACGGTCCTGCTCTGCAAACACACACTTGAGGCGTTTTCTTTGTCTGATGCCATCTGTTCTGTGTTGAGGCAGTGCTATTTTGTCCTGAGGACTAACTACTGTCTGTCATGCTTCCTGAGAGCACTCTATATGTTCCCTGTCACTCCTTAACCTGTGGAAGAAAGGGGCAAGTCCTCTTTCATGTCTGCCAATGACCGCCCTAATGCTTTGCAACCGCATTGGCCCCATCAGTCCCATACAAAGAGAAATCACCCGGGAATAGATAAACAAATACATTCAGTATCCTGCTAAGGCAACTTCCCTTGTCTTTAGTGGGCCTGTTTTACTTCATGTCTCCTCATCCTGTCTCAGAGGAGGGTGACTATTTTTGGACACTCAAATCTGTGTCACCAGTGCGTCTCCAAGACAAAGCAGTCTTTATGCATACGCGTGTCCTGTCCGCGTGTCCCTCGGCACAGCCAGTGGGTCAATACAAAAAAAAAGCAATCACATATTCATCATGTAACCACACGCCTCCTGCGGAGAGCACCTTCTTCACATGGAAACATACAAAAAAAGTTATAAACATTCCCACATTCAAAACACCATCTCTTTATGAAGAATTGGTTTCATCACACACCATTATAAACACTGACTAGTCATAGTCATTTGACTAGAGATTCATACTGTTATTTAAGAGGGCAGCCCATGAGATTACTTTCTGGACTATCAAATGTATCAAATATGAATATGAAAGACCCCATGACATATTTCCATTATCAACAGATTCACCTTTTTGGTTTCTAGTTGTTAAGATTGTGTCCATGGTGTGTCAGCTCATCTTGTTTGTGCCTCAGATCTATAAAAACCACAGGAAAGGGAACAAGCCAAACAGCATTAAGTTCAAGTCATTTGGAGCGAACACAGCTCCCTTTCTCCTTTAAAACCAGATGTTACTCGGGGAGGCAGAGAAGAGAAATGAAGATGGGAGTGTTTTGGTCCACAAAAACATATCACAGTCCTGTTTGAGGACAACACGTCTACTCATGCTCCAGGGGTACCGGCTTGCTGGCCCATAAGAGGGTCCCCGCCCTCCAGGACGGGGGTTGTCTCGGGTTCTGCCGTGATTACGATGGTGTTCTCGTCTACCAGCTCGCAGGTGGGGTTGGAGAAAGCTGACAGGGGCAGGGTGATCCTCTGCATCTCACGCTCATACACTCGCTGCTCATGCTGCTTCTTTAAGTCCTTACCCCTAAAGACAAACAGAGAACAGAGATTCATTATACTGTTACCATTCTCAAGTTAGGCCTCCTATGTTTCTGCCTGCAATAACTGATTTTCTTTTGGCTGCTCTGGGGAGGCAGAAACAATGACTAACTTGTAAGCAAACCATTAAAGTCATGACACATCTAGCAGTTACGAAACAACATAATTATGTTGTTCACAAACCAAAATTCACTCTCCTTGTAGAATAGAGCCATACTATTTAGCAACCCTCAGCCAACGTCCATGACATGGATCCGCCCATTCTCACCTGATCTCACTCCCTCCTAATCATGGTCTACTCTATATACTCCACCCATTCCCTTTGTTCCACAAGTGAGTGTTCTCTGTCTTTGTGATTCAGATACACACCTATGGTTGTGTGTGATAAAAATAAAAAAACTCAACTGTCAAGCCTAATAATCTCCTATTGCTCTATGTGTGCATAGTATAGCCAACAAATGGCTTAAATGGAAACAGCTGTCCCTCCAACATTCTTATCAATGTACCATGTTGATGTTCAATCTCCTGTGAACCAATCCTGTAGAAAAAGTTTACACTCCTTTTAACTCTTTTGGCCTCTACCAACTCCTGAAGGAGATGTCTGGCTCTTTAGCTGCTAGATGCTCCACTATGTTCACTAGCCAGTCGCTAACTGTGTCTGTCCGCTGTTTGGAGCTGGCAGGTAGCGCACAGAGGGGTTTTACACTGAAAACAGCTGCCTGCTGTGGCTGAAAATGACGTTATGGGAGCGGTGAGAGTGAACCAAAACATTAAAGTTGTAGAAAACCAAAACAATGAACTGAAAAAAGCTAAAACGCTCTGTAGAGCTGAGGGGAAACACAGAATCGGGTGATAACTCTCTGTGTGTTCGTCAGTGCGGGCTTCTCCTCGCATAAAAAAAGAGTCATGTGATCCATTGTTAAAAATATTGAATATATCTGCCTAAATTATTCCTCCATGCTAAAGATCAAAGCGATCATGATTAGCAAATTAGCAATCAGTGTCAAGTCTTATTTTGCGGTTATAATCAAAATATTTATTATAATAATATATTTATTTAATAATATATATATTTATTGTAGTGATGCCTTAATGATGATGTCTTGTAGCTAATACTATGTACTGCTAATTTTTAGGGGCCACCCAAGCTATATATTTAAGATAAGGTGCTTCACATAACATACTGTATGTGGATAACAGAACCTCAAGTGCCTGGGCTGCAGCAAACACAAGGGGACAGATGGTGAAAGGGAACAGAGAACTGACAAGCTGGCAAGGAGTTTATCTACTCCCAAGGCAACACAGTGATGGGAAGCAGCACGAGGCTGCTTTCTACTGATATGGAGCCAAAACTGGACAACATACTCTTGGATTCATAACACTTCCTACCTGCCTGTTTCAGTTCAGCATATTATATTGTGTGAAACACTGCACATTATCACCAATTATTTACACTAGGGTGTGGTTAGATGTAGTTTCAAGCATATTTGCATTTCCTTTTGCTTGCTGAGCAATTAGTTAAGAAGCGTGTACAGTCGGTTTCAACAGCCAGCAGCTAGTTAGCTTAGCACAAAGACTGCAAACAAGGGGGTAACAGCTTGGCTGGCGCTATCCAAAGGCAACCTAAAGGTTAACATAATAAAGCAGTGCACTCTGTGGGACATCCAAATCCCAAAACTCTTTCCCATCACTGCAGGGCCTCAGGGTGCTATTTGTAGTGCTTGTGGGTGGGAAGCCTGCAAGGGATCAGTGTCCTTGTCAGTACACTACCTACTGCTACTGGTTGGTGGAGAGCTTATTCCCAATGGGGGTATAGTATGAACCTTAGAGTGCCTCTCTAGCTTAGAGAAGTCTAGAGTGAAAAAAGTCGACTTCATTTATATTGTAAGAGGCATAGGGTAATGTAAAGCAACTACAGGCCAGCAGATGGACAGTTTAATTGGAAAGAACATGGGCACGCTTGCTACACAACTATCACTGAGGGCAGGTGTAAACCCTCTGACATAATATGCTGCTCCTCCTTATTAATAATCACGTCCTAAAAATAGAAAACAAAGACACTGCTAATCAGATTTGAGAGGCAAAGACAGATTTGTGAGGGTATTTTGTGTGGCGGCAAAGGGAATCAGAGTGCCCTCTTTCACAACACTGGGGTTATCATTTTGCATATTACATAACTGCAGCTAATGTGCAGGCTTCTCTACCCAATCTGAAGCCTCCTCCACGCTCTCTTCTCTTTCAAGAATACAAAATAAGAATGCTTAAAATAGACAGCAGGCATTTCCTTTCCTGCCATGGGTCTCCTCGTGTTCTGTTGTGGTTGCTATGATAAAGGCAGTAAAATGGCTGCATTACATCAAAGTGGAACAACAGAGAGCATCGTTGGGGAATGTGAACAGCAGCTGATGATTCCCTTAACTCAAGGGAGAGCTAACACGCATGCTCTCATGTGTGTTGAAGTAATCATTCTGGCATTTCTCTCCTGCACATCAAGTCCACAAATGACAGTGGCAATAGGAAGACACAAGAATGATCTGAAGCATCATCTTCAGGGCTTACATCACAGTTACAGTAGTTGTACTAAATGTAATTATGACATCCTGGAAAAAGATTGAATGCTTCTTCAAAGAGAATATGTAAGAATAATTAAATACTCTACATTGGGTTCTTTTTCATTAACATACCCTAATGATGAATCAAATGATGATGCTTTGATTTAGATACTGACCTCTTGTAGAAGTAGCCAAATGTGATGCCTACTCCGAGTATGATTATAATTGCCATCATGAGGATGCCAAGGACGTAGCCTGAAAAACAAAAAGGAGAATGTTAAGAACTGAACATACAAGTACATCACAAATATATTTAGTTCATGTAGTAATGCCTTGTAAGATCAATATATTTAGTTCATGTAGCAAGGCCTTGTAAGATCAATTCAAAATGTAGGTTAGTGTGTGGCACAAACATCATGGCTGTTTTCTGAGAAATAATTATAACACACCGAGCGTGCCAAGGTCCTTCTTCTTTTTGGGTCCTGTGCGCACTCGCTGGCTGATTCCCATCACTGGCTGCACAGCAGCAATTTCCCCCTTAGAAGCTCCTGACTTGGCCGGCTGAAAGCTCTCTGTGGAGGGAGACGTTCCTGTTGGGTTGAGGGATTTGGCCTCCGTCGGCACAGTGGAGGCTTGTTCTAAAGACCCGATACACAATGCCAGTGTTCAATCAATGGAAGCTAAATCATATGAAAGTAAAATATGTACATGAGATATAGGTAATACACATTTGTTTTTCATAAAGACCAGTGACAAGAGAAGCTCTTGGAAGCTTTTGGATTCTCTGGTCTACCTGTTTCAGCCACAAAAGCCTTCCTCCTAAGCAGACTACTCCCTCTTTACCTGAAACCCCCACTAGAAAATTGTTTTACCACACAGAGTTGTGCCAAATGAAGAATATAACGTAGCCCAGTATACATTTGTAAATTCGTACATCATCAGAGGTTTTGTATCATTTGTACCATGGTGTCCCTCCCTTTAACATCTCAGGGTGTAATTGGTCATCATCAATTGGCAGGAGTGCTTTAGGGCTGCTTTATTTTTGGATTTTTACATCAATGTGATTAGCCAGAAAAGTTCTATATGTCAGGTTGCTTTGTCCATACACACCTTATCAATCAATATTCCAGAAAATATACTTTACAACAAAACATTTTGATAACACAATATAAAGTGATATATTTAATTTTTACTTTGGAGAAGTGGAAACAATAGCGAACATATAAGGAAACTATTAAAGTTGACTAATGGCACATGTAGCAGTTACAACACAATCATTCATTTGCAACCACGCTTCTGACCACAAATGTTAAGTCCAAGATTCACTCTCCTTTTAACTCTGTCTTGCTCACCATTAACTTCTGAGGAAAATGTCTGGCGCTTTAGCTGCTAAATGCACAGATAAGCACAATTACAAATAGGGGCTCTATAAAGCATTAACACGAGTTGTTTACCTCTCAGATTCATTCTTTATATTTATATGCATAATCGTTTTGTGATTTCTCTTCATCTGCTCTGTCTTTTAGTGGTTTGTTACTGATGCTTTATTGTATAGTGTTTGGAGAGACACTTGTTGTAATAATGCACTTAAAATACACTTTGACTTGATTTGACTTGACTACAAGTGCATCATCTGGGCTATGTGGTTTCCAATTACTGGTGGTCCATTAAAAGAACCATCGATGCAACAACCTCCTCAACAGCCGTATGGAAGCCCTGACAATGCTCTCATGAAATTGCTGGAATATAAATCAGTTAAGATTGGCCAGTGCTTGCTTTTTTGTGCCAGACATAAACAGGCTCTGCACGCTTGACTCCGTTTCAGCAGCCAGGAAGTTTAAAGACCTGCAGACACCAACATCTGCTCTTTAACTCTCTTTCCACCACACAAGTTGTTTACAAACTCTGCTGGAGTGAAATGGCATGAAGTCATAAACTGAAGCAGCCAATTAGCTGCTGTCTCCAAGGGAAGACTGTTCCTCTCTGCCAATGAGCTCGGTTTTGGGCGTGGTCAAGGCCTTTCCTCAAACTGAACTTTCTGACATGTGAGGCAGGGCTTTGTTGTTTTGTGACTTGAGCTGGCTTCCAGACAAGAAAGAAACAAAGGGCAAAGTAGGCCAGACTTCTCACAGTGGCTTAACTATGACTAACTGACCTGCAAAAGACTAATAGCCTTAAATGGGAAGAAGTAAATTGTCAGGAATCCATCTCTCAACAGTGACTTGGTTTATTTGTGGCAAAACTACAACAAGGGGAACATTTTAAAAACTTTTTAATTGACCCATCAAAGTTTAAAATTTGGCTGCATCCTCTCTCATCAAGCCATCTTTTTTGTGTTGACTAATTAGAACATTTGCATAGCTACAAACACTCCACCTCATTATTTTTCCCTAGCATAGCCCATTTTTTAAAACAATGAGAGCTTTACAGGGAAGAGAGAATAATTGCCAGCAGCATCGAGATAATGCAGTCTGTGAGGAAAGCTGCCATTTTAGTGCTGCTTTGTCATTTATGTGGAATTTGTATATTTATATTTGACAGGTTGGACTTTTGCAGCTGTTGCTCTGGCTGTTTTTCTACAAATGTGCAACTTCTTTGTGCAAATGCAAACAACTCTATCCATACAACTCTTCATCATTATTGTTGTGCACAATGTTTACCTACCTTTGCATGTGGCAATTGCACAGAATTGTCTCTGGACTGTCCCATCTGGGCCAGCAATGTAGCACCAAGGCCTCTCGGAGGAGTCTGGGTTTCGGCAGTAATTGTGATCTCCCACACCTACAGGAGGAACGATAAAAACAGCACACGTCTCTTACTAATTCCTCATGGGAATGTCTGTCTGTCCCGCTGTGTGGATAAACCACTGGATTCATGAATCATTAACAGGACTTCATAACACTACAATGAACAGGCTGCCAGGAGCACAAAGGAAGGAAATAGCAGCTACTGTGTAAAAGCCATTTAACACCAAAAACCGACAAATCAGTGGCTCTGTAGTTGAAGTTTGGGCTGTAAAGATCATCCCTGTTTTGATTGATCTGCCTGATTACCTGCAATCCTGTGCTCTACTATTGCAATATCTCAACAAAAATGTTAGAGTTTTTTGTTATCCTGTAACAGCCATAAACAGGTGAGGAATCACATCCCCATCCTTCATTTAATGGGATGTATATTGGTTTCTGCATTAAAAGACATCAATTGAAGTTGTTTACCTGTCTGTGAGTCAGGATGGATGTTAACATCATAGTCTCTAGTAGTATTGGTCCAGTTTAGACAGGTCAGACCTGAGGAGGAGCTCTGTTGTTCCCCTGTGTAATCCACACCATTGGATCTCATGCAGTCTGAGAACAATAACAACATTAACGTTACATTTGATTACAATAAGTACGATATTGTGCAATCAAAAGAATTTATATATTAATATGCGTGTAATTTAAAGGAAATCACGCTACACTGTATGCAGTTTTTACAAAATAACACAAATTAAACAAAAACAAGTCCATAATATGTCATTTTACCTTTTTGATTTCCATTTGATGCACTGCTCTCCACGACGGCCACGCTCATGAAAACAACGTGCAAAGAGAAAAACACTTTGCAGAGCTGACGGGCTGAATTCACCGACAACATGGTGAGCTGCTGTGGTTTTCTTCTGAATTTTAACCGCGGGGTGAGAAACAATATACAAAATGGACGAAGAGCCTGTGCTGAATGTTCTTCAGACACACTGCTCCTATCGCTGGAGTCCCAACCCTTGTTTTTGTCGAGGAGCCCAGCTTTCTTCGTAAACAGCCTTCAGTGGAGAAGCTGCCCGTTGCAGTACAAACCTCAAGGTCCTAAAGCCTCACCAGGTTCACACACATACACACGCGCGCGCGCACACACACATACGCACACACACGAACATACAGGAAAGAAGCTGAAAAAAAGTCTGGCAACTTATCATGGCACGCAGCCTTGTGAGAATAAACACATAGTCAAAACAGTTGGCTTGGAAAAGCAACGAAGTTCATTCACATTTTTGTTTAAGCTGCAAAAACCTGATGTTTCTGGTTACTTCTACAATCCACCCTCAAAGTTTTTATTTTTCCTTTTCGCTATCCAACAATAATTTCCATGCTTCTTACTTTTTTTGTAGGTGCCTATAAATAGCTGCTCTGATTTCCATTTTCATACTAAAATACATTTACTTTCCATTTATTATCCCCTGCCAACTGAGTCTTATTTTGGCTCTCAGTGCTTGGTACATCTGTCCAACCCCAGTTTTCCTGCTTCCCAGGCTTCCTCTCCACCCCTGAGGCCTGTTTTTCCTCAGAGGAGGACTCTACAGAGGCTGATAAAGGACAGCTGCCAATAGTATTTGCCTCTGTCTGCCTGAGCACAGGGAGCTGTATACTCAGCAGAGAGGCCCTTTGTCATTGTTGGCTGACTGGTAAAGAGGGCAGCCAATGCATGAGTCAGTCAATGCTCACTAAGCCACTTTTCAAATAGATGCTTACCCAGTTTTCAGGCAATTACTAGAGCAAACACACAGCATCTGTTCGGCCCTCTCTATCACACTCATTCAGGGTCCCAGCATGCACTGGGTAAAGTACTGATAATAAAAACTTGTATGTATATTTAATTAATAGACACAATTGGGAATAAGCCAACTAAACATATGGAAACCAATTTCCACCATAATTAAGACAAAAATGAATAGATTATGCAATATTTAAATTGTTTCATATGTCGGAAGTTTATTATTCCTAACTTTCCATCTGTTTTCTTTTCTTGGCAGAAATTCACCTCCATCACTACATAAAATAAGCTGAAGTTGCTGACAATAATTTATTTTTAATCATATTTTTGACTTACTATTTCATAAATCTAACGCTGCATGTCAAAATTTTGACGTTTTTGACCTACCATGAGCATTTTTGTTTTCATTAACTTTTCAGAAATGGACTTCCATAACCACCTAAACTAAGCTGAAGTTGACCAGAACATTTGACGAGACTTTTTTTTTCAGGAGTGGAAACAACTGCTAAAATCTGATATAGCTGAAGATGACTAAAAGCCAAAAACCCTGTGTTGCTATGTCATTAAAGGCTTCACATTGTATCAGACTCATTAATTCGTGTCCACTACTTGAAGCGGGCAATGCTTGCAAGGAGAGTGGTTCAGTAGCCTTTGTTTGCAATAGGTTTTACTGGAGATTTCAAGCTTTGGAAAATAAAACAAACTAGCACGGATCATTTGAAAGACAAACACTTTTGCAGAACAACAACCTCAACAGTTCACTTTATTACATTCAGCATGAACAGTTCTTTTTAAAAATCTTGATGCACAGATAAACTGACAAAACCTGTCAAAAAGCATTTAATCCATCAAGATGGTTTGTATAATACATTTGTATAATACAAAAAACATCTGAACACACTAAGCTAGGAGCCTCTGATAACTTGTGATAGGACAGTGGAAAAACACTTTCATGCTCCAAATGGTGCACAAGTCTGTATGCGTGTCCACTCATACACATGCCCAATGAAAGTGGTTGTTCCTACTGGGCCTTGTGTCCCGTTGCCATAGTTAATCAATTAATTAGCAAGCTTACTGAGAAACTCAGCACTCTCAGTAACGATAACGAGCGCTTTCATTAAGCCAGATGGTATTTTTCCACTTTTATACACGCGTTGCCTTTTGCGGTTTTGCCTTTTTTGAAATTTCCAACTTTGTTTTCAAGGTCGAGGCAGAAGACATAATATTGCACACATTGTTCAGAGTCTGATAGATGACTAAAAAGTAAAATTATTATGTCTCTGTCTTTTCATTGAAACTGTGCATATGTTTTCAGGTATACTGACAGGATATCAAGAGCTAAAGCTACATTTCCATTTGTATTTTAAAGGGTCTGTGTTATAAAGTTTTGTCTTAAATTCCTTGTGAATCTATGAAACTGTATTATATATGAATTCAATTTTTTTTAATTTTTTGGTAACATCCATGCTTAATCAATAATTGCATAGTGTAGGCATCATTAAGTGTGGCATAATTCAAATTTAGCAAGAATTCCTGTGGATTCAAGATTTGTTTTTCCCTACAACGTTCATTATCTAGAATTACCTTGTTTTCGGCATCAAAAACATGACAAGAACCACAATGTAGCTTCCTTTGAGACACAATCTAATCTCGTAGAGCTATACACACCAGGCGTTAATTTAGGTGTGGGTCAAAGGGAAGTACATTGCCTAAGCTTTACGTATGAATCATTAATACAAGCTTAATGTCATAACTGTAGCAGAATCTACATGCTCACAGGCATGCATACACAATGGAAACCTCAACTGAAATAGAAGTACCTTATGTATGCCTAGAGGTATGTGAAACAGTGAAAACTTTAACAGCTGGTTTACAGTCAGATGCTGATAAATTGGTTTAGATACGTCTAAATCTTTAATTTAATCACCTCTGACAATACCACATCAAAAGGAAATAAAAGGTGTGAGGATACAATAAAAACTTGCATAAAAATTTAATTCATAGCTTAACATGGCCAACCATAGCATGTACAAACTCTGTCATGTAGGTGTTTGTCCAATACTGAGAGCCATCTCAAACAAAAGCAGTGGGCTATCTGATGACGCAAGACTGCTTTAGTGTGTGGTCTGTTGCGGAGCAACTGCCAGCTCTCTATCAGATCCAGTCAATCATCTTCAGCCCTCATATGGTTGGAAAATGGACACTTATCCAGGCAGCAGGCCTCTAATGGAGCATTTAAACATCCACTATATTCCCCTGCTGGGCACCAAGCAGCCCATTTCTCCAGATGCTGCTGCAATACATCACTGCATCAGTCTGAGCGCTGCTTCTGTTGCTACTGAAACATGGCAAACACAACATAGAACAACAGAGGACAGGAGCACTGCTCGAGGAATAAGAATGACTATATTGCTTAGGGTAATGGTGACCATAAAGACAGATCTCTAGGCTATTCTGCTGGCTGTTCCTCTGTATAAAAAAGATTTATTCCTGTAATTAAATGTTTCCAAAAATGTAACGTTAAAAACTCTTTTTAAGAAAACACTGCAGCGAAAACAGGACCTTCTGAGCGACGACTGTTTTACTACACTGCTCTCTTCATGTGCACATGGCACCTAATACCCAATGGGTCTCTTTTCTGAATAGGTAATATGATGATGGATACAAGTGACTGAAGCCACTGAGCTCTTACATAACCTAGCCTGCCAAGTGCTGGTGTACTGCAGCATCAGCAGTTGCAACACTCACTGTGCACCTAGGCTAAGGCTGCACATTTAGATGGCATAAGCATTCCTGAAATATCCAGGTAATTTCATCCCGGGCTTCATCGGCCAAAAGGCTTTGCTCATTGAGCATACAGAAAAGGGCCCTCCGTTCCGTCATAGTGGCAGCTCTCCACCCACAGCAGCTGTCACAGCAGAGGGAAAGTGGACACCGTTCTGGCTGAGAAGACTACAAACTTCCTGTAAACTCATGTGCAGGGATGAAGGATCACAAAGATGTTGTATATTATCACATGTTTTCAACAGCCGGAGGAGAAAGGCAGCCCTGATGAACAGGCCGCACAGGGTGCTGTGGAGACGGGGGTCCGTAAGGAGAGCAAGCCAGGCTGGGGTCAATGTCTCATCTAGAGAGCAAGAATAAATACTCACATTGTAACCCAGAACATTTAGACATCACATTTTCTTTTATCAAACACATTCTTATATTCAGACTGACACGCTAATGTGGTACCTGGCAGCAGCTCTTTGCAGATTGCAAGGCTGTCCAGCACCTGTGCAGCACTCTCCTCTGCCCATGCACTCAGGCTCTGTGCAAAAGCAGAGGATTTTTCAGAGGATTTTTCAGCCATCTGCAACAGGTAAGGCAGCACATGTGCAGACATCACAGAGGGCTCAGCAAACACATTGGCCTCATCCTGCTCATACAGACTGGAACACCTAAATACAAGAGCAATAATAACAGTTAAGCAACACTCACCCAGGGTTGGTCAGTTTGTACAAGTGTATTGATTCAGTGAGGTAACATACCCTGTCTCTGAGGCCTCTCTCAGCACAGATCTGAGATCAGACTGAGGCAGGTTACACAGCAGCACCTCTAATGTGCCAGGAGTATCCCCACATTCGTCCAGCATAAGGTCTAGTAGGCGCGGCAGAGCCTGGTTGACCTGCATAAGGTAGACGCTCCTCTGGCTTTCTCCTCTTCTCGCATGGTGCAACATGGAGGTAAAACAGGCCGCTTTCATCCTCACCTGCTGGCTTTGGTCCTGCAGCAAGTACAGACCCGTGTTGATCAACCTAAACCGGAACGAGTCAACCTTGTTATTTCTGCCTGTCATCATATGATTGGAAACACTGTTTGGCTTCATCCATACCTGATCTTGATGGCAGGCAGAGTGCTGCGCTCTGTCAGGCTCATTAGTTGAACTCCAGCCACACATAGAGCTTCAGCACACGCCATCCTGAGCAATTCTGGGGCATCTGGGGACCGCTGGCCCTCCAAGACATTACACCAGCGCTGGAAGATGGATATCTTTGAACTGATTTGCACAAAGATAAGAAGAAAGTCAGAGCTACAGGTAGATATTTCTGGTATGTGACTCTATACTGAAGTAAAAAAAAAGAAAAGAAAAAAAACATGTAAAACCTGAAGTCTGAGCACTGAGAAAGCAGCAGACTAGCAGCATAAAGAGCTTGGGACAGAAACTCAGGCCCGCCTCTCTGCTCCTCCAGGTCCCCAAGAAACAAATCCAGACACTCAGGCAGAATTGGCTGGTCCAGTGGGGCCAACCGAGCAAGATACAGGGGTAAAGTAGAATCACCTCTGGCCATCACTGCTACAAGGGCTGCAAGGTAGGTCCTGCGGTACTCCACGCTTTGGCTCAACAATGCCTCCCTCAGGTTTGACTGAGGATAAAGAGCATTAATATAGCTGTCTGATCTACACAAATAATCAAGGTGCTTTTGATGGCTCTCAGTAGGAATCATACAGGAGACTGCATATCACAAAAACAAGAAAAGTCTGATATGTATGGAAAATTTTTTAAAGCTTTCAGTTTGTTTTTATCGCACACTAATGTCAAAAATTATGAAAATATAAACAGCAACACGAGTACAACACTACACTATTTCAGTGTTTTCCATTAGTTCAGTTCCAATAATCCAAACACCTTGTGCAGTTCCTGTTTTCCTAGTTTAACTGACAATGCCACAACATTACAACATACAATTTACAGTGCGCAGTGCCATGTGTTATTTCTAAACAACTTTTCATTTACCATTACTATACTTAAACTAACTCAGATCCATGACAACAGGGTTCCCATTTAAATGACGTAATAAGGGTAAACAAGCACTGTAAAATAAATGACTAGGCCACACAGTAGTCCTTATCTTTGTCTGCAGGTATGCAGTATCACATCTTATCAAGCTTATTTAAAAGAAAGTCAATTAAACACTTAACAGGATGTACATGTGAAGGCACAACTGGGTGCTCCAGATAATGTAACATGCTGGGGGGGATCTAAATGACCTACATGAACAGGAAATAATAAAAGGACAGAAATCCTCAACCTGACTGTACATAAGTCTCCTTGACGACAGAACATAATAGCTTATACACACAGCCTTATGTCAGAGGGGAAAAAAACATCTCCAGACAGATTTCAGCCTCAGATGGCTTTATTATTTAAGCCTATCTTTGCTTCCTCAATTTCCTCACATTGTGCTCTAAGAAGGTCGTTATACTGAAAGCTGTTAGACAGGTTTTTGAAAAGGCGGTTTCCTTGTTGTTGCCTGGTTGATGTTGAAGTCTAAGGAGCAGATTATGTCTCACCTGCAACACCCTTTGGATCACATCTTTCAAACTGGTCTGCTGCAAACCCCGCCCATCCACCACCCACGTAACCAATGACAGTCTCAGATCAGGGCTCACTGCAGAGAAGTTGCCCCAGATTTGACATGCCCCCTTAAGATCTGCACATAGAAAGTGGATGGCTTGTTGATGGAAGGATGACAACCCAACCTGTGGAGATGAAATAGTTAAAGCATTAGAAAAAATATCTGATGGGCATCCTTGTACCCCCTGAATTCTTGATTTAAAGGCCCTGAAAACTAATTTTCTCAATCAGCTTCTTACTTTGAGGGATAGGGCCCTATTGCACTAAACTACTTTTGGGTTACTTCGCAATATGTTTTGTGTTACTTTGATGTAGGTCTGGGCAATAAAACAATAATGGCAATTATTGTAATATAATTTTCCTCAATAACGATATAACAAGTGTTCAATAAATGTCTGATAAAATTAATTTGAATCACAAAAGAAATTGCACTTCATTTTTCTATTAAAATATTTATTTTGTTGAGGAAATGGACTGAAAAAATATTTAAATTAATTTTACTCATGCATATTTGTTAAAAAAAGATTTTTTCATAATTGTTTTTGAATGTTCTACCTCAGATTTGTTAAGTGATCCACTGTTTGCCAAGTGTTTGTCATGTTCTGACCATAAAGAATAGTTTAAAACGGTTTTTAAATCTGCCATTAAACTTAACAGAAATAATGATATGACATTTATTGTGATATATATTGATATCGAATGATATATAACTTTTTAGCGTGATAAAATTTTTGGCAATACTGCCCAGCCCTACTTTGATGTTATTTTTTAATGAAAATGTAATGTTATAGAGAAATACTTAATATTTTAGGGCAAGCTTTAAGGACTTCAAGATCTTCAGTATTTCTGTATAACAGTAAATATTCTTGACTAATTAGCAACAATTAAATTCACAGTTCTTAGTTTTAGTTGAAAACATTCGTAGGTTTTATTTCTAATGAGTTTAATTCTCTAAAACGTAGCTTATCTGCTTCATCAGGGCTGTGTGGATGTGGTTTGATCACATCTGATTGGCAACATAGCAAACAAAATATTTTGCTTCAGATAGTGATGAATCCTGATTGGTGCACCAAAATAAATGATATCACGTTTTGTCCAATGCAGACTGGCCCACTTAAAACCAGTGAGAATAGCACAGACGAAACCACACAGGCAAACATTTTGCATGTGAAACAATCTAAACTGTTCAAACTTTGGCAGAAAATGTTGTGTTCCTATGTGAACATACCAATTACAGTAAAATGCTGATGCCTTTAAGACACATGCTATGTAAATGCAATGTCACTGGCTTGATTCTGGGCCAGGGACCTTTGCTGCATGTGTGTCACGCACCTGAAGCTCCCGTTGAGGTGTTTGGAGGTCATGCACGAGTGTGTCCCGGAGCTTTGACAGGTAGGTCTCACAGCAGAATCTTCTTAGTGAGTCGGCCACTGCGATGTAGGCCCCTCTCACTAAGGGGCAGCGTTGAGCTTCAGTCACCAGCCACAGCGAGGCATCCACCCTGCTCACCACCTCGGACAGGTCAGTTGAATGGTCACTGGGAATAGAAACACAGCAGGATTTCAAAGCCTGAAAGTGTGGTGATGAAAGAATAAACAGCTCTTTTAAGTCTCACCTGTCTGTGCTAAGTGCTCTCTCTAGAATAGCTTTGATCTGCAGCAGCTGTCCGTGGAGCCGGTTGTGAAAGCAGCGCTCCTCTGGACTGGGCAGTTGAGCCGTCAGTTTGATGAGGATGTTCATGTACTCTGAGGGGGGAGTCAGGGCTACCAAAGCCTTAGAGGCCATCACTCTCACACTGTAAATGGGACTGGCAGACAGCTGGAGTAAAGGAGGCAGGAAGTCTGACAAAGCTCTGGCAGAAGAAAACCAAATACATTCACTCTGTCAAAAATAATATTCAGTCTGGGGATTCATAAATGTACAAAACTTAGTCCTTCGCCACACCTTTGTATGAATACAGTATAAAATGCCAACCTATTAAAGGAATAGGTGAGATTTAGCTACCACTCTTATATCTGTCCATTCAATGAAGCTTCCGCCGGCAGACGGTTAGCTAAAGGCTATAACAGGGGGAAACAAGCCTGGCTTTGTCCAGGCTTAGCTTACTAACTAACAAGTTATATCTTGTTTGTTTAATCAGTACAAAAAATTGTAGCATAAAAATTTACAAATTCACAGTTTCTTTGCTAAGCTCCTCCTTCACTTGTTAGGTGAGCAAATTATTGAATACACTGGTCTAAAAATTGTTTGGAATAAGACCCTACATACTTTAGACCTGGATGATAATCACTGCTAAGAATTATAACAATTATCCTGACTGAACTGTATAGTGACAAGTAAACCATAATCACTCTGTTGAGTCTTGGACACCAGGCTGGAGTTGGGCTAATAGAGTGAGGACAGGGTAGAGCGAGGGTTGGAGGTGCAGCTTGGCCTCATTAGGTGGACCCTGGAGGTCTTGCGCTGCCCCTTTCAGCTCGCCCAGAAGGAAGGGCTGGAGCGCAGGGTAGTGGAAGAAGAAAGCAAGGGGGGACATGCCATGCTGGTTGGGGAAAGCCTCTTCACCGCAGGGCCGCTGGCCGAGCATTCGCGAGCACAGAGAACCTGAAAACAGATTTTAATTAATATTGTATTAGGGGTATTAATTAGACCAAATAGTCAATTAGTTAATTAGTCAAAAGAGAGAAAATTGATTTTCTGAATAAATAATAACTGATTTTTTTTTTTACATTTTTACAGACTAAACGATTAAAACATTTAATCAAGAAGTGAATGGGTAGATTAACTGATAAGCCATTGTTGTAATGCAATCCATCATATTACAAATACAGACTTAAAGTAAGCTCTAAATGTGCCTGTGTCTTACTGTACAGTTGCAAGGCAGCATTCCTCATGACCCAGCAGGGAGAACTAAGCAGAGTGAGTGACAAGATGGCAACAGCAGGAGCAAACTGAAGGACAGCTACTCCCAGACCTGAACCACGCACCAGGGCCTGCAGAGTGTGAACCGCACACACCTGTAAGGGAAAGGAAAATGATGTAACAACATTTGCCTTTGTGGTTAAAAAGACAAATTCCCTCATTCTTGTGGCTGTGTCTACAAACCTGTGGCAGGTCCAGCGTTTGGTCCCAGTTCTCAGGTAGAGGGGTTTTCGCCGTCTCCAGTAAGGTTTGCATACTGTGGGCTAACAGTTGTCTTGCTTTGCTGGCTTCCCCTGCTGACACAATACATAGGATGAGCATAGGCAACCCCGCAGCCCGCCGGGTCACGGATGTGGAACGAGGGGACTGCACGACCTGCAATCCCTAGAAAGTGACATGAGAGAAAATCCATCTATAAGCCAGGAGTCCAACATCTCCATTCATTAATGAAAAATACATACATACATACGCATGGGTCACCACTCACTTGTTTCAGCATTTGGGCCGGAATATCCCTGAGATCTGGATCATTGCTGCTTAATAGAGAGGCACAGAACTTGGTAAAGCCTATACAGCATCCCTCTACTGCCCCCTGGTGAAGAGAAGTGTGTTTTTCAGAGAAGAAATGGAGCATTGAGGTGACTTAATGCCGCTAAATGGATTTATAAAACTTACCCAGTGGCGACATTTGAGGAGAATATTTTTGAATACTTTTGATGCTTTTATTAGATCCTCTTTTGTTAGAAGCCACTTGCTGGGTTTGGATTCTGTGAGGATTCTCTCCACCAGAGAACCTAAAAAGATTCCTATTTCCTAGAAAGAAAACAAGAAAGCAAGTCATGTTGAGAAAAAATACACACGCAGAAAACATGCTAAGCTAAAATGCCAGTCTTCTGCCATATTGAGATTGTGTTAATGGTGCTTCTGGTTCTGTTTTACCTTAAGGGAGACCCAGCAGCAGGTGAGAACGAGGCTGTGCTCCTCAGATAGCAGGACACACTCTTCTCCATCCCCTTGGCCTCCTCCAGACGCTTGGGCTATTAGAGAGCTGATGGCATTTCCCATATCACAAAAAGAAGGGGGGGCATCTGATATAAAGGACAGCAATTTACTGTGTGGTAAATCTCAAATGTTGTGTAATTCATCCCCAAATCAGTACTGTATCTTACCCTTTTCATTAGCACAAGCATCCTGGTCTCCATACAGAAGACCCAGCAGCAGCAGAGAGATTTTCTCCAGCAGGCCAAGCACCTCAGTGGTCAGACTGTGATCAAGTATGTCACAGACACTACTGGGTGCCTCAAGCAAACACCTCTGAAGGGCACTTAGAACACCTGAAACATAATTCGCGACAGGATTTACAGAACTGAACAACATTTTCTAGGGTTGGATTTCATTTATGGTGGATGACAATTCTGTAGATTTTAAGTCTCACCGTGTATAGGCTTGGCTCTGGCAGCAAGCATCATGTCAGCCTTGGCAGTGCGGTAGTGCTCCTCCAGCTCCTTCACCAGGAATCTGACCATGCAAGAGCCCTTTTGGTTCAGCCTGCAGTCCTCAGGCTGGTCTTGTGATCTACAGGCAGAACAACAACTGATGACTGCTTATCCTTAAAGGCTAAGGCATAACTCCGAACAAGGGCATGTTAGGAGGCACGGCTTACTTCTGAAGGAGGACCTTTGTCATAAGTGCTCCCATCTGAGCCTCCTGCACCCGAGGACTGCACAGAAGCTGTTTGGTTCGTGCAAGCAGCACTGCAGCGATATCATCTGGAAATCTGGGTGGGAAAAACCTCAACAGTAACCCAGCTGAGAGCTCCCGGATCTGTAAGAATAAAAATATCCTTTACACTCTCTAAAATATTTTATCTGCAACCCTTGAGGCAGTTAAGGCAGCTCTACCTCATTTGTAGAATCTTCTAAACAGCTGATAAGGACCAGTTGTTTTGTCCTGCAGACGAAATCCCACTGTCCTCTTTGTCTGGCACAGTTAATAAGACACCCCATGTTCACTGCAAAATTGAATTCATGAAGTTTTAAAATTCCAAGCCAAAAAAATGTAAAACTATTATTTACACATATAACCTAATACTGACATAATACAGTAGTCCATAGAATATATTTGCTTTTTGGTGAGGTTTGGCCTTCATTTTACAATCACTGTTTTTTCCCAAACTGACCTGGAGGTTGCCCCTTCTTTTTGTCTGGGCTCCAGGTGTCCGTGCAGGTCTCCAGCACTGCAGACAGCAACAGCAAGGCAGTCTTCTTCCTCTGATAACTGTGTCCCGGTGCCAGATAGCTGTACGGAAGTTGACCCAACCATTCGACAAACCCTACAAAAAAAAAGTGTTGATGAACAGAAAATGGATTTACTGAAAAAAGACACATCTCTACATTGCAAATAATCCATGAAAGGCAGATATTATTAGGCCCAGTAGCTTTACTTGTTAACAACTTCCCCTAGATGTATTAAATCATTCGTAATTTTAGTGCAATTTCAAGTTAGGTACAGGTGATTAAGCTTCCATGAGATCTGTTAAAAGTGGAAAGTCTTCTCCTAGATATTCCACAATCAACTATAAGTGCTATTTTTGCAGACAGCAGACCACGTAAAGGTACAGAGCAGGGTCACTGAATGCTGAGGTGCACAGTGAGTAAAAGTCACCAGTTGTCTGGTGACTCTATAACTGCAGAGTTCCAAACCTCCTCTGGCAATACCATCAGCACAAAAACTGTGCACGGGGCTCTCCATGCCATGGGTTTCCATGGCTGAGCAGCTGAATGCAAGTCTTGCATCACCAAGAACAATGCCAAGCATCTGATGGACGAGTCTGGGTTACCTGCCTGACTGTGTGGTGGAGGAGGGATATTGCTGTGGGGTGTTTTTTCTGGGGTTGGCCTAGGCTCCTTAGTTTCACTGAAGAGAAATGTTAATGCTTCAGCTTGTCAATTTTGGAAAATTCTATGCTTCCAACGTAGTGGAAACAGTTTGGGGAAGGCCCTTTTCTGTTCCAGCATGACTGTGCCCCAGTGCACAGAGCAAGGTCCATAGAGGCATGGCTGGATGAGTTTAGTGTGGAAGAACACAACTGGCCTGCAAAAAGCCCTGAACTCAACCCTATCAAACATTTTTGGAATGAACTACAACGGAGATTGTGAGCCAGGCCCTCTCGTCAAACATAAACTTTGGAACGCTCTGCCCCTCCATGTCCGAGCAGCCCCTACAGTTGAGTGTTTTAAGTCTCGTCTAAAGACTCATTTTTATTCTTTGGCTTTTAACTCCGCGTGAGTTGTGTGGTCCTCTGATGTCTTTTATTGTTTTACTGTAATTTAGTTTTTATTCATTTTATCTATTTTTTTATTTTTAAACCTGATGCTCTTATTTTGTTTTTACAAAATTTTTATATTAATTGTTTTGTATGTTTGAGTCTTCTGTGCAGCACTTTGGTAACTTTGTGTTTGTAAAATGTGCTATAGAAATAAAGTGGATTGGATTGGAACATTTCTTTGTTGGGGATTTTGAAACAACAGCTTTCAGTTATCTTACCTATTCCCTGCTCCAACATATCCCGTGCCCTCTCTGAATGGGTGGCATCTCCTTTGTTTTTGCCTTTCTGTCCTCTGACATGTGCCAAGCAGCCATCTCTGATCCGAACCAGAAACCTCTTCACACCAGCCTGAAAATGTTGGCGAAAAGGCGAGGACTCGCAGTTTAGGTTCTGAGGAATAAACTTCCTCATTATTGACATCTCCTCAGCGGTTGGAGTGTCTTTGGTCTTTGGGCTGCAGCAGAGGAGGTTGAGAGCAGCGAGACGGACTTTGTCATCTGCCGATCCCAGAGCTAGCTGGAGAGTTTCAAGGGTTAAGCTCCCCTGCAGAGCCCAGGGAGAGCCTCCAGTAACGGCTCGATAGGAGCTCATGATGCAGGCCCAAGCGTGGAGGTGCCCGGGACCGACTGCGTCCAGGGAGGCCAGCAGAGGATCCACAGCGGAGGGGAAGACTTGAAAGGTGCAGGGTAATAAGTGTGTTGAGCTGTTGTTCTGAAGAAGAGTTGCATCAGACGTCAGTGCCTCATGAAGCATGGGCCGCCAACGCCTCGCCCACTGATTGGCCAGCTCCAGCTCAGTGTGTGATACAGAGCTTTGTGAGCTGTCACACAGCTCTCGCCTCTGCTGCTGGATCAGACACCTATAAAGCTCCGATCCACATGGCGTCAGGTGATTAGTCGACAAACACTTCAGGAGATGATTGGGTATTTCAGCATATTGATCCAGCACCTGCTCGATTAAAGAAACATCAAAGTCATCATGACCACGACTGCCAACATTATAACATAGTTAACACTATAATGACCCTCACCATGTCAGAACCCAGATACGGCAGTAGGGCACAAAGGCGATGATATTTGGCTTTGGCTTCCCATGGTAGTTTGATTATTCGCTGGAGTAGAGTAAAATAAAGAGTCTTCTTTGTGTCACAAAACTGCTCACAGTCCATCTCATAGATGTCCAGCAGCAGACAAAAGGCACTGCGCACAAAGTCTGACACACCTTCCACCTGACAATGCACAGTAAAACAGACATCAGTGAGCCGTCATGGCAGTAATACGTATTTAAATCATTTGAGAAGCTAACACGCTAATGTTAATAAAGCTAAAATTGCATTGTTTAGTAATACCACATACTCAGATTAGGATAAAGTCAAGCAAACATTCTTAGGATACTTTAAACTTTAGCTTTTCAGTTTTTTGAATTGCAACAAAAAAAATTATGTTAGTGTGACTTACTGGGCTTTCTGCATTGGTCCAGATAATGTGAATGAGCTCTTGCTGCAGGTTGCTGTTGTCCGGCAGAAGGCGAACACCCGTCTTCTTCCACATATCAGCCAGACACTCCTTAACTTTCTTCAGCCACAGTGTTAACACTGCAACAGCATGTTACAATTGAACAGGCAATATTGCCATTAAAGCACACGAATAAACCCCCAGGACATTACTCACCTTCAAAGGCAAAGTAGTGACAACCCCGCTTCTCCTCACACAAAGCGGAGACCAGAGGAAACAAACCGTTCAGCAGTAAACATGTCTGAAAAGAAGGGAATTATGGATTTTTGTGATGAAAGCAAGCACAACAAAAGTAAAATATGTGTTTGGTTTTTTTTTAAATCAGCTTTTAATGATATTTACTTCTGTGGCATCCACGTGTGAACTGAGCAAGATGTGAGGTCGACAGCAGGTCAGGAGGCCCCTGCTCACAGCCAGCCTGTCCACGCCGTCCTTCTCAGTGGGGTTGCACTGTACCTGGAGAGCACCGATAGTCAGCAGCCAGGGCTCTGAGAAATAACAGGGGTAACAGCTATTCTGTCAGGAATCTCTAGGCATTCACACTCAGTTGTAGAATTTCAAGCATATAAGGCTTTTATGCTTTTTTGGATATAACTCAAAATGAAATGGGATACAAAGACTACATTCATGACACGGACCTGGCTCAAATTCTAAACTTGCTCATGCCATTTGTCCAGCAGTGTCTGTGGTTACCTACCTAAGTGAGAGACCTGTAACAGACTCCTGGCAGCAGCTTCTCCAGCTGTGCTCTCTTGTGCTGTGTTGATCAGCATGGCCACAGCAGTGCCTGCCAAAAGACGAGTGTCCCTGTTGCAGCACTGCAAGGCAGGACACACTGACCGATTAAGATTAAACAAAGGTAAAGACTGAACAGATGTCTATCTTTTGACTAAGTGACACTGAACTAATGCATTAATAAGAAACCTGTCCAAGTATTATGTCCATAAGAGCCTGCAGGATCGTCTGCACTGTTGGTCCCACATGCTCCTTGTCCCACACGAGAGGAGCCACTTCAGTGGACAACAGCTGAAATATTTGCAAACACACCTGCAGAGATCACAGTTTTCAGGTCCATCACAAAGATTACACAAGTCTGTGATGAATGCAATGGACTGATTCATGAAACACTCTGCTCTACACGTACCTTGACAGCAATGTAACACAGCGGTCCATCTCTCAGCGATTCTTGCTGCAATGCAACATGGAAAAATCCGGACACTTTAATCAGCAAAGACAGGTGTGACTCTCGCCACACTTCACGACCCACAGCGCTGTCTTCTAGGAACATGCAGACTATAAAAAGGTAATAAAACAACAATAAGCTATTAAGTTAAGTGATAAAATGTGTGACATACTATAAAACACATCATCTCTAGCCAGCACCAACCTCTCTGCAGATCCTCAAAAGACAATATCTGAAAAGACGACACGGTAAAAGTGATCTGCAGTGCCTTTATGCAAATACATGACAAACACAAGTGAAGTGAGAGCTCTGTACCTGGTCAGTATGGACGATGGAGTGCAAGCAGTGGTGGATTTCTCTGAAAACCAATGGGTGGTCCACCTTTGCCAAATGTTGCAACATCTATCGAAGCAAAGGTGAAGCTTTAAAGAGATTCCGTTTTGTTTTAAGTACAGTGAACAGACATATTGAGGGCTGACCTGGTCCACTTTCCGACAGGCTGTGGAGATGTTGACCATCTGCAGTTGCATGGAGATGAGGAGTCTGACAAGAAGCAGGAGGTGGCTCTCCTCTAAAACATGAAGCTGTGCCTCTGGAATTTGTCTCAGCAGCTGGACAGCCTCCTCTAAACAGCGCTCCTTACATCTTTTCGCACTACTCCTGTTCATGCAAGCATAGTTATTCAGTCATTATCACACTTTATTTAAAACAAGTGTGACAAATACAGCATGTTCTCAAACATGCTGCGGTTACAGGTACCAACCTGGAGGATTCAGACAATTTGTCAATAAAGAGCCCGAGTGTTTGGCTGACATTTTCAGGGGCTTCATCCCGGGTGATCGCACAGTCTTGCAGCCTTGTCATCAGGTCTTCAAACGACAACATTGTTGTATTAACACTGTACAGAGCTGTAACGCTGGCGGACACACTGGCAGCACGCTGGCAGGCTGGTCACGTGATTTAACTACTTCTACTGTTCTTGGAGCCGCAGTCATCGTAGAATTACAGCGACATGCTGCCACCTAGAGGAAGGTAGTCAGTAAGATTTATTTCAACTGTTGTTCATTTGCAAAGTACACACCCAAAGGAAATCGCATCATACAAGACAACACGTTCAAGATGCAAATATCAGGGAAGTAGCAGGTATCTTAATTAATCATTAAGTAATTAAAAAGATTACACATAAAGAACTTCTTGAAGCCATTGTTTAGCCTTTGTAGGCATAAGAATTTTAAAGTATGCTTATGTATGTGTATGTATATTATGTGAATCTAGCTCTGGTGGTATGATTATGGATCCCCACACCTTCCTAAAATAGTTGTAAAAGCAGAATGGAGCACTATTTTTGGTGCTACTTAAAGTTTCTTAATTAAGATAAGATCTATATAACTTATTAATCCTCTGTAGGGGCGATTTTGTGAAAAAGGGAGGGGGAAGGGCATATTTGTTCTCTACATCTAACCCATCCTATTTAGGAGCAGTGGACTGCCATCGTGCGGCGCCCGGGCAGCAGTTCTGGGTTCAGGGCCTTGCTCAGGCGACACCTTCGGCATAGGTCGTGCTGGACTCGATCCTACAACCCATTGGTTACTAAGTCAAGTCCTCACGAACTGCGCTAATGCCTCCCCAAATCACTGTATACTCTTTTCACTGTAGCTACATGTATTTATTTATTTACGTATTTATTTATCTATTTTATTTGAAAGGGACAGTGCACATTAATGATCATCCCTGCGTGCATCAATGTTAGTATGCCAGATTTAACCAGAAGGCTATTTTTCATTTGTAGTCCCTGGTCAGTACAGGTCAATATAAAAAAACAACAACAGCATAATAAAACAATAAAATAAATAGTACACTGCACCACAATATACAAGACAGTCATTATGTTTCACAATGTAGATCATGAACTTGTTACCAAAGTAAATCAGCTATAAGGTGACAGTATAATGTTGTAAAGTGCAGGATGATGTGCATTAAAGTGCTATTCAAGCACTGAAGTGCTTTTCTATCCAATCAAGTCCACTTTAATGTATAAGTGCTTGATCCCACAACAAGGTGCCCCACTGAAGTGCAGAGTGTATTAACCAATCCAGACCAGACGAGGTCGCTGTTTAATTTAAGTATAATTTGGTTTCTCTTGTTCCCCCAGAACAAGAACTGTCCTGGGCTGTGATTCGTTAAGATTTGCGTTGCCAAGACATCATTGTCAGTTTACAAATATGTCGACTTTATAATCTGAAGTGGACCAAATGGCTAACGTGATGAATTTATTCTTTCCCATGTCTATTTCACGCCAGGTGACACGTGTTTTACTTTTAATTTCCTTGGCTCACACTCAAAACATTGTCGGTAAGACCTTAATCCAGTTTTTATATTAAAATAGCAAACCTAGCTAACGCAGCTAGCCAGGAGCTAGTTAAAAGACAGTCGTGCCAACGTTAACAGTTACTTCAGTTGAATTACTTGTAAAATAATTGTATAAAGCTGATACACGGAGCAGTTCAAATAAATGTTTACCATTATGTTGAACAGTTTTTCAGCCGTCATTTCTCACTGCAACTGGACCGACGGTCACCGCACTGTTACTCGGAAACACATCGGACATCTCCCTGAATATGAGAAGAGTTTCTCCAACCAATACAACAGGTAAAAGCTATAAAGACGTCCTTTTGCTCTACCTTTAGCATCATATGTGGTTCCGTTTGTGCCAAAAATAAGTCGAAAAGTTGCTGAACATTTGTCTGTGTGCCCCTTTGTCATTGCATCTCATTATATGGGACCTCAGGTAGGGGTATCTCAAAAACTAAAGCCTTTTGGGGATTTGGGGATAGATTTGTTGGTTAGTGATGGTTTGCTTTTACAGGAAGCATTGGTCCTCCATCATGTGTAGCTGAAGTAACACAGTGGGTCCTTACAAGGGAGCAGGTGGGAAAGGTAAGAAGCCAAGAAGTGAACAGTAATTTTCATCATATTTACAGATATTAATGCTAAAGTTAGAAGTAATTAGACATGGTGTATAGTTATAAAAACCTCTTACAATTGATAGCGCTGATATTATAGCATGAACATCTGTTTGTCTTTTTGCCTCATGTTTGTATTATCTTGTGCCCCAGACTGCAGTTAGAGTTCAGCTGAAACTGGAGAAAAATCTGCGTTTGTGTCGTCAGAATGAGACAGACACAGACTGCTGTCCAAAGCCACTGTGTGTCCTGGAGGCCCTTCAGGTGTCTGCCTGTGTGGGTGGCACACCACAGGCATCACTGCTGATCCAGGCCAAGATACATGCCCTGTTGGTTCCTGCTAATGCTGGATCTGGTAATTCAAATGAACGGGCCGTCGTACTACATAAGTAAGCCCTTAGAGGGTGCCACCTTTCTAATGAATATGCATCTCCTATCTATTTAAGATAATAAAACAGTCATTCCAAACCAAGTGTACCAACCACTGGGCTCTTGTCCCTGTGACCTCACGTTCAGAGCATGTGATGTACGCTGCTGCTGTGACAAGGTATTTACATTGCTCACATTATTACATTCTTTTAACAAGAGTGCATTTTAGGCAAATGTATTCATCAACAATAACTTTTTTTTTTCACTCTAACAGGACTGTTCCATTGAGGATTTGAAGCTGTTTGTGTCCCACTGTCTCCCAGGGCCTTTTGGTGGACAGGTCTCTCCCGCTCCAGATTATCAGTGCTCTGTGCAGTCCTCTGAAAACTCCCCAGATTGGTTTCCATTTTTGTGTGTCAATTCTCCGCCTGAAAACAACCCTTACCTTGGACTCTTTTACCTGGGAGACACAATGTGAGACATCATTTTT
>JAPMOB010231316.1:0-61073 GCA_029875015.1 Lepomis gibbosus
CACAACGCTCTTTTTTACAGTGTCCCAAAAGCAAATTTTCAGTTTCAGTGAGACACATTTGCAAAAAAATCCTAAGTAATAATAAATAATAACTTTAAAATATTACTATAAAGTTAAAATCTATCTAATTATAAATATATTACAATGTAAACAGTATTATTTTTTTTTTTATAATTTACAGTGTCCCAAAGGTTGTGTTGCACCCTGTTTGTTTTTTTGCCTTACGAACAAAAAAACTACACATAAATCCACATTCAGGAATTACATCATCCTATTAAAGGGGAATTCAAAGGGGAAAAGTGAGGCAGACACAACGACTGTCTGTTTGGGTTTTTCCTCACCACAATTCTTGTTTCTTTAATATTCAAAGAAATAAAACATATGTGATGAAATAAGGAACACATTAGGTGTAAGAGAAGTATTGTTAAATATTTGAATTAGTAAGACTTTATAATATCTATGTATATGTCCCTAACAGGATGGAACTCACAGTCCATGTCTGAACAATCCAGCTGTAATTATCATAATTTAAGTGCTTGACCTCTACCAATACATTTTCCTGAAGGTTAAACATGTGATTTAATAAAATGTTCAAAACATGAAAAATGCTTTTTTGCAAGGAATGACCCAATTATTATGTTTCTAATAGATACAAGTAATCAAATTAGAGTTATGAGAAATAATTACAGAACATAAATCACAAACAGGGGAATAATCTTTAACATTGCGTTTTAAAGATATAAGCTGGCCAAAGCAGGCAGTTTGAATGAATGACCTGTAGCCATTAATGGTTGTTACCTGAGTCCCACAGGAAATATCTGAGGCGAAGGCGACAGGTTGTTGAAGACTGTTTCATCTCAGGAGAGATTAAAACTGCAGTACTGAGACCCTTTGTCCTTACTGCACTCACTCCCATAAATGAACCTGTGTGATGGGAAATATTCAGTGTTTTATTTGTTGTTAACATTGCAGTTTGGTGCAGGGCACTGTTTTTACCGTCCTCTGATAATAAGACCGTTTGTGTCAGTTTAAATTTGAATTAGGCTACGGATTCAAACTGGACATGAGGGTGATGATTCAGAGCTACTTTTATCTAAAGTATATTCTCATTATTACAACAGCAGTAGCCTATGACCGGTTCTTCCTGTTCTGATCTGTTCTTTGACATTCACATTTTTTACTAACAGATCAAATGATTGCCTGTGATGTGAAAGGTGTGGCTTTGTAGTGACAAGAACGGAGAATTATCTCCAACTCTGCAGCTCTACATAGCTTCTTTTGGCTCATAGTTTTGTTATGCTACTTGCCCACCACCAAAAGGTGATAAAACACTACTTGCCGCTGTCCCTGTGTACCAAAAAACATATTAATTAATCCAACTTTAATGAGTACAAGGACAAAACAAAACCATACACACTGGAGGACATAGTATAACATGAAACCAGCATTAAAAGAGGATACATACTAACAGAATACTTGGGAGGTTAGGACCAGTGTGTACAATTTATGGGGGTATTGGCAAAAATACTGGCAGAAATGGAATATAGGTGTAATCACCTGAAAATAAGAATCATTATGTTTTCATTGCATTAATATGAGCCCTTTAAATCTACAGAGGGAGCGGGTCTTCCACCACAGTAGCCATGTTTCTACAGTAGCCCAGAACAGACACAAACTCTAGAGGGGGGGCTTCCATGTTTGTTTTTGTATGTTTAGCGGCGTTCAACCAATTTTTTGCCCACTCTGGGGCAGTGGAAATAAGCTGTAAATGCAACACTTTTAACTTTACACATGCATGTCAAGGTGATGTTGTTAGCATACAGTTGCAGAGTTATCCCCATAACGGGCCACATTAGCATTTGGAGTCATGTTTGTGTCCACCTGATGAATCTAAGTCCAATACTCACTCTCTGTTTTATCACCCCAAATTCCTAAGAGAAATATCTGGCTTTTTTGCTGCCAAATGCTCCACCTATGTTCACAAGCTAGTCGCAAACTGTATCTGTCTGAGCAGGTAGTGTGCAGTGCGCGTGACAATGACTTAAAATATAAACCTGAGGGCATCTGCAGTTAGGTGATTTGGTTAGGTTAGGTGTTTTTTGTGGGTTTGTCACTACTAGCTACTTTGAACTATATGAAAAATTTCAGCTCATTCCCAGTATTATGTATACACAACATCACATCCTGTATTAGACAGTAAAATCAACAGTCTCACATTGAAGAAAACGATTATATTTAGAAAGTCTCTGTATGTGAAATATTCAACTAGAATGAGAGACTTTCATTTCAAAGCATCCACAATTTCATCTCCTTAATCCAGCATTATTATTTTTGATTAAGCATGGATGCTTTTTTTTAATGTTCCCTCCATACTATTATAAATTCACACCACCCCCTCCCTCTGCTCTCTTTTTGACATTTTATATTCTAATATTGCTGTGGAGACAAGCCAAACCTAGTAAATGTTGACCTGAATGCAAATTTAATTGCCGGGTAGAGATCATTGTGGTGGAACCCACAGCTGCAGAGAAAGTACTGGCTGTTGAAGCTTGCTGTGAAAATCACATTATGATCTGTTAATTACACACTTCATCAGTACATTTCAGTTTACATGGAGCTTTAATTGGAAGCCTCTGTAAAAACCTTAGTCACCAACTGTCACCATTTTAAGAATGAAAGAAATTAACACTGTTGAATTTTAGTGTTCACTTATAGTATCACTTTGGTTGTAGGAGGAGGGGGACTAGTTACTGGACAGATATAACTGAAAATCTGTCAAAATTGTTTGTAAATAATATTTTCTCCATTCCTTATTAGTGTTTATGATTTGGGATGAGCAATATTCAGTGAACAGAACAAGAACAAAATTATTATTTCATAATTCCAGTAATTGTAAAGACATTATGTAGCAAAAGTATCTTAACGTTTTACTCTCCTCAGCTCTTGATCCACAACTTAGCAACTTTGATTCATGATTAATGCATGATTAAGTAATTACAGTGTCATAAATATTTGTACCAACTACATAAATATTATCTCTCTTTTGTTTCATTCTGTGTCATTGCCTCTGAAGCTAATGACTAAAATATTACCTTGACCTTTCTTCCATCATCATAAAACAAACAGAGAATCTTTGAAACAGGAGAACTAGGTCACTAGTTAGCATGATTGTAAATGTGTGGCCAGATGTCCATAGTCAAATACTTTCCATTAAGCCTGTAACACAGCAGGAACAACAGAGGGTTAGGAACAAAGGATATAGTGACTGTGCATTAAACAAGACCTGTAGCTGTCCCGGTGGTGTAGTCAGAAGACGGCCCACTGTCGGGCAGCGTGTCCCCTCTCTGACGTTTCTCCCAGCTGTACACTTCTGTATTTAAGGACTCGT
Organism: Lepomis gibbosus; assembly: GCA_029875015.1. Taxonomy (NCBI): domain Eukaryota; kingdom Metazoa; phylum Chordata; class Actinopteri; order Centrarchiformes; family Centrarchidae; genus Lepomis; species Lepomis gibbosus. The sequence goes on from JAPMOB010231316.1 coordinate 3,389, forward strand.
CCGTCCATCCACACATTCCTGCATCCTCAAAGTCACATTCAAACCCTTTTCCTCTGTAGCCTTGAGAGGTGTAAAAGAAACAGACTGTATTACTAAAATACCACATGCAGATCCAAACATTGGGAGATTTTTACAAACTGATCAAATCCTAATAAGTTAAGTTTTCAGTGAATGATGCATTATTATTGAGTTTTTCCACCAGCCTTTTGGGTATGGGGTCAATGGAAGGTAAATGTGGTGCTTTAGCCCATGTCCAAAGAGGTCATGACATTAAGTGACTCACCACATGTAGACATGGGTGTCTTCCTACAGATTCAGATTGAGTGTCCCTTAGGGAACACTCAAAGACACCGTGTTCTTTTGATGAGATAGGACTCTGATCCTGAGACTAAGATAAAAGCTGCATGTGCTGAGACACTGCAGCTCACTCGGATGATACTTTCTGATGTGTGTGTGTCCCTGTGAGTTCCTTCTGCAGAAGATTTGAATAAATTCACGAAAAGACAAGTGTTTGCACGAGCCTTTTGTTTAAAAACTTGAATTGCCATAGCAGTAACACACTATAAAAACGATGTTTTTAATTTGTAGACAATGCTACTTCAGTGCCTTTTGCCTGCCAGATTTCACTTTCAGGCATGCAAACTGGTCAGGGGTAAAAGAGGGGAGAAGGATACACAAGCAGATAAACAAGCAGACAAGCAGAGAGACATTGTCAGAGGGGTCTGTTTAAGCTTACATGTTTGTATGGATAACTTGCAATCGTAAACTGCAACAAGAGAAAGATACTAACACGCAAGGGCGTTCTGGAGAAATTTGCTGCACTAATTTCCTTTCCTGCAATAATTCATGGTGGAAATGTTTTACTTATGTAAAAAGAAAACAGAAAATTCAGGTGGCAGGTGAAAACATAAAAATATAAGAGAATGGGAAACCTGGCCAAAAAGGCCACTGTGTCAATTACTTGTTCAAGCAACTGACTGACTGGTCTGTGCAGTTTTGGGGTCATTTAATTTGTAGCTTGATTTTTTAGCTTAAGTTAAACAAATAATTAAATACAAATTAACTTTTCTCTAAGCATTGAGAATTGTTATCTAATATTTCTGGTTGCAAGTTATTTAACAAATGCTTTCAAAAAGTGGCGTGGACAAAATCAGCCATTGTAAAACGTGGTGGTGGAGACATGAGCGTCCCCAGTTTTAATAACACCGATGCCGACACGTTTTTATCCTGTTGACTTTAGCCTAAAGTTACCTAGTGTGTTGCCTCTGGTCTCCATAAACTAGTAGCTTAGCTGATATTATTGGTTATTAACATGGTTAATAACATAACAGTGGGCAAAGTTATAAAATTGGCAACATTACTGTATCTGACAGGACAGGTAACATTGTAAGCTAGCTAGCAGTCTTTTACCGTCCTCAGACTCCTCAGTGTGGCAGACTCGCCCGACTCTGCCTCTGATCTGATTGGCTGTCAGGTTGTACATTAGGTAGGGCCTACCTAATGTACAACCTGGTAGGCATATGCAGCAGTGTTTGCAAAGCTCATGATGGCATTTAGTTTAAAACAGGGACTTTGCCGCTGATACCATATTTATATGACGTTTTTTAAACTTACCACAGTCTTGCTCATCGCTGCAGGTAGAGCAGTCACACACAAAGTCACATTTCTTCCCAGGAGCTTCACATATTTGAGCCCAAGCCGCTGTGCAAAATGATAAAAGTTAACTCAAATTAATTATGGAATATTAGAACTGATAACATAAACATACAGTGATTCAAATGTGGCATTGTTATCTGAAATGACTTATCCAAATGTTAGGCTTATATCCACAGTAGTAATAACATTATTCAAATCCTTCATTTAAAAAAAAAGTTGCAATATCACAATGAAAAAGTAGTCATTTAATACAAATGTTATGGAAGTAAAAAGAAGCCTTTTGTATAACAACTTCAATTGAAAAATCCAGTCCAGGGATTTAGATACACCTTTCATCAATGTATTTATTTATTTGGCTCTCTTTCAGTTCAACGGCTAGTCTCCCTGTATTAAAAATCACAAGAAAAAAACAAATCAAAATGTAATCTGTCCAGACCAAAAACAAACAAGCAAGTACCTTGAGTGGAGAATGTTTATTTGTGATTCAAAGGTGGAGAGGGAACTGTCAGACTGGAGTGGGGTGGAATATACAACATTTTCCTCTGGAATAAAGTGGAGGAAACGTACAGTCTCCTATCCTACTTTCCACTTCCCATCTTTGCTTCTGTTTGAAGGCTGTATAAAAATCTCACAGGTGACACAACCCTGAGCTCTCTTATCAGGACCTGTTACTGTCAAAGGTTTATGGCACAGTTGATGCCAAAGGCCCGAGAGATGTAATCAGGTTAACAGCAGCAAAATGCCATCGGTGCAACCAAAGGTCTCTTTTCAGCTGAAAATCAGACATGACACCGAGTAGGAACATGCATCGCTGCACATTTCATAGTGAGAAAATGTTCAGTTATCACACACAGCGCATGTTGCAATAACAGTTACATGATAGTTGAATAACATGTCTAACTTTTTACTGAGTTCTGCTGATGTCAATCAAATGAAAGAAAACTTTTAAAAACGTATTTTAAAATTGTTTCAGTTATTTCCTTCTAATGTGAATTAAAAGTGAATGTAAAGACAGAATTATCAAGTAACAACACAAACGCAGATTTGTTATTGTAGTAGTATACAGCAACACATTAGTAATTTTTATGTTTATTCTAGCAGCAAAGTATATACAGGTATGTATTTGTGTGTGTGAGTGTGTGTATGTATATAAGTTCAAATGAACCCCAACAAACAAATTCTGACCAGTATTTTGTTATTTGTAAACACAAAAGTCTATATTCTTTCTAAAAATACTAAAACATTTATTCATTTATATATTAGAATTATTGCTGGCTTCCATGTAATCAACTTTATATATCTATTAAGTCTAGAAATACTGGAATTCTAAGTTAACCACCACATATAAGGGTTCTCTATTCTCAGTTTGCAAAAAAACCCAAAACATATTCCCAGAAAATACAGACATGAGCTCAGTGTCCCCTGTGGTAGCTACTGCCCTGTCATGAAAGACTAAAGACAACCGGTGAAAGTAATCATCTCCAAGAGTGGGGGGAAAAGTACTTTCAACCCTTCTGTAGATTCAGTAGTTTTATTATTTTAGTTGAACGTTCTGGAAAAATGTGTATATAAAATAAAGATTTTTTGTCGCACATGTTTCAACACTATCAGCTGTGTCTTGTATACTTCTCTCTATCAGTCACTGTATATGATAGCATAAAGGCCAGCAGCAGCATTATTTCTACATGAGCTCCTAAAAACTCCCACTGTTTGAATGGAGTCTGGCTGAATGTGCACTTACCAAACTGCAGAGTCAACAGCAGAATGAGGACTGAGATCCTCAGTTGAAACATCTTCTTTTCCCCCTCTTCCACCAGATCAGTCTGAAGATCTGAACACAACCTGGAGAGTATTTGCTAGTTGACTCTGACCTCCTCTGTGTTCACGAGAGATAACACCTGGACTTTACATTCTCCCAGTAAGCAACAGCAATAAACCATCATATAACAATTTCCTCCAAATTATTTCCGCACTATACACATCCTTATATTGCACAAAAACCGAAGTAGACACAGTTGGTGAAAGTGATACAGAGGAATTGACCCTGTTATGACTTCACTGAGCAGCTAGAGGTAAAGTGCCTTGCTTAAGGTGGCTTTCTAGATGGTCTCATGCTTCATTCATGCCTCGTTGAAACAATGGGAAAAACAGGATGCGTTATAAAAAGAAGTTTGCTGAAGCTGACATGCTGACCTGCACCATTTTCTTTTATTTTTATCGAATTCAACTGGTTATTTGTTGCTGCCCCAATTTTGTTGATGACTCGGTCTGTTTACGTGTGATGGGTGCATGAACGTTTTTAGGCTTCTGAAGGGAAACATGACAGAATAAGTTTAACAATAACTGAGCTGGACTAACAGTTTCCCCCTGTTTCAGGTCTTGATTCTTGATTCAGTTTCCAATCTCTTCAGTGTTTTTTTCCTTGTGTTAGGTTACCGACCCAGCACGAGCAGCATACAGACAACATTTCTATTGTTTCTCTCAGGGGTTAGTAAATACTGAAATGGCTAAAAAGAGTTAATAATGGACTTTAAATGAATGTTAACATAGCTTGATGTCTGCTTGCAACTGATAACGCATTAACCATACTAACTTTATAAGGTGATAAAATAAAGTCAGTGTTGTGTTTGCAGCTTGTTGCGCTACCAACAAGAAAAAAAAAGAATTCAGATTTAATATCTAGATACTAAGCCAACAGCATATCTAGGATCCCCACTGGCAATATTACCAGAATATCATGAATTACTGGTAATCCTTGAAGATAATCAAGTTAGTCTTGTCTACCCACTGAAATACAGGCCATAATTTTGATTTACAGTTTGATGGCTGACAGGAATACAACTGCTCTGCAACAGAAGGAACACAGTATGCACACAACTGAAAACCAGTTATCAGGAAATGTTTATGATGTGTTTGTCACAACAAAGCCTTTAAGGTTCACTTTCTAGAATCTTAGTGATTAGGTCAGATTTATGAGGCCATCTGACTCTAGAACAAGTCAGAGTGTAACTTTATGTCACTCTGCAAAATTGGCACGAGCAGTTATTTATTTTATAATTGTAGATGCGATTATACCCTACTGAAATTCCAAAACAATCATTTAGATCCAAACAGAGTACAAATATGAAAAACAACATTGTTTGATATTCCTTTGCTCAAATTGTAACATAAAAATAACGCCCCCCAAAAAAGAGTTCTTTTCTCCATTGACTTGTCACTGTAGGTCAGTCTTAGTCTCAGATGATTAATGTGATATCAAAAGCTCCTTATCGGACTCTGAAGGATTTAAAATGGCATACTGTGCATTTTTACAAGGGGCGTTAGATAAGTGCGATGTCAGTCCAGGAGAAAGGGCATCACAGAGGCTGGTCTTCAGTTCAGTTCAGTATCCTTCGTTGTCCCATGTCACCTCATAGTCTGGAAAGCGAGCCTTCAGTTTCTCAGTAGTTACTGCGTGGTTTGCTCTCCCAAATCCCTGTAAAGAAAAGTACCATATCAATGTTCCATTAGAGTTAGAAAATAATACGGATGAAGTATTTATAGATGTGCTTTGCAAACACTGTTGTTCTTTTGTTTTTGTATTTGTTTACATGCCTGCCGGGTATTTTAAGTTGAGGTGCTAGTTGTTTTTATCTTAGACTTTTTTATATTTACTGTTGCACTAAAGTCCAAAAGTGAAGAATTTATGTTATTTATTACTTGATTGTTCAAGCTACCTCCCAGAAGTGCTCTGTTTGTTAACAGAGTTGTTGAATGTTAAAATAAGGTGAATTAAATAAAATATAAGAAACATCCTGGATCTGTTTTTTTCACTCTTCTTTATTCTTTTTTTTAAGTATTATAGAAGTATCGGCTCGGGACTCGGTATTGGTAGATACTCAAAATCAAATGACTCAGACTCAGACTCAGACTCGAGGGCAAAAAAAACTGATCGGGACATCCGTAGAAAATAACCAGCAGCACAATGGAGCTTTTTTAGCCTCTTTCAGCTCACAGTTTTGGTTTTTCATGGCACATAACTCTATATTCTGTTATTGTCTGCACAATCTCAGTTTTTATCTAGCAGGATTCTTTTACCATGGAGTATCCATAGACGTGGATCTTCTTGGCCTGGGAGTCATGTTTGATCCTCCCTCCTCCGATACACTCACAGTCCAGGAGGCCGCCCTTTTCCAGCTCCTCAGAAACCTTGTCGTAGATATCAGCTGCAAGAGAAAGGATGCGACAGGTGAGCAGTGCATTAACACTGCACTTTATATCTCATCTCTAACTACTATGCCCAACAGTTAAAAATACAGCATGCTCAGCATTTCTTATTTGGGTTATGATGTAATTTGATGTAATTCTTATAAATAACATTTGGCTTTTGGTTTAAACACAACATTTGATACATTTACATTTGTTTCTAATGAACTTGTGAATGACCGATTAGCGTTTGAGCTCCCAACTGTTCACAAAATATGTTTCTGATTCATCACAAACTGCTGCCTGTTTTGTGTATCAGCTGCCTCCATCTGGTGTTTTTATCGAGGCTTATAACTCGTCAGATAAACGACATGTTCTGCAATTAAGATACAATCTTCAGTGTGGAAGTAAATACACTTAGAAACAGTTTTTAATTCCTGCAAGGCTGGGCAGTGCATGATTTAGATTTTATATAAATATGGTGTTTATATTTGCATTTCAGTGTTGTCCCGCAGAGGGCAGCGCTGACCTGCCTATAGTAAATGTAAAGCACTGTCATTACTGATATATTCCCATTAGTGTGTGAATTATTCATTTATATTTTACCATAACTAACCATAATAGTGTGTTGTTATTAAACACACTTAAAGGCATAATCTGCCGTCAGGGGAAGTCAAAGGGTACAGATGACCCCAGCCCACGGCCATGGGGGGTCTAATGGTGGACCCTGTCTTATATCACTGACTGAAACAATTTGTATGTATTTACATGATAAATAAATGTATTAATATTAAAACATATTTCAACTTGTAGCAACACATCACAAGTCACAGGATACAGCTGCAAAGATGGTTACAATATAAGGTGTATATTATAATTAGCATTTTTGCTGTCACAGCTGTGTATTAAGCACACAACTCGACTAATTCTAAATGAAGCTCTCAAAATTTAATTTGACAGATGATACAATTATTTGTTCCCTCATAATTTGAACATATAATGTAATGCCTTGCAGTAATTTCTTCAATGTTTGATTTTACTTTTCTTTAATCACTCAATCATTGGAGGGGCTTTATTTCTTTCCTTGTTTAAATGAATAAAACCATCACAGTTTAAAGTGAAAGAAACATTTTGTGTAAAACTGACCTGACCTTTTGTGTTTTAAAATCACAATAAAGACATCTATGCAAAACAGAACATGGAGCCTGTGTCACCATAAGTTTAATGGCAACGAGCTTCTTTGAAATTGCCCTCGTTGGCAGAGCTAAGGGTGGGTGGTAATGGGCTAGAGTGGGTGTCGATGAGGGGCCACGTTTGGAAAATGTTGTCCCTCTGTCTATAATTCCTAAAGGCTGGCCTGGGTCTGACCGAAACAGTTGAGTAGAAAACTAACTTTATGTTGATGTTGGGGGCAGTAAATAAAATTTAGAGGTATTATTGTCTTGGCCACCTCTTTATCATGGTAGGCTGAATATTGGAAGCACATCTCAGAGTAACGCAATACACTTCACAGATATTGTATCTGCTTTAGTTTTAGCTAATGTTAGGTGTATTGTACCAAAGTTAATTTGTCAACTTAGTTAATTTGTCAACATTAACCTTGTGTTCCTTTAATCGATCAGTGGATTATTTCCAACGGGCACTATCCATATGGGCCTAATAAACTGGACTCACTGTGTAAGTTAACGTTGCATGTCTCGGGTTTTACGGGGGGCTTTGATGGACCCCTCTTTGGTTTTAAGTGCTGCTGACTCACCGTGGTACTCTGCCCAGCCGTATCCTCGGACTATATCTACCTCTGAGTCGTCTCCCTCCTCTCTGCTATGAACTCTTATCAGGACGTACTTAAAGACGCCGGACGGGTCGATGTCTGCCTGCGGTATGTTTGCCATCAGAGCTGCAGCCTTCGTCTGCGTGCACATCTCCAGCTTTCCTCGTGACAACACTAGCAAACACGCAAACAGGCAAAATGCTTGTATTTTATTAACAAATGCCGTGTCTGTCTTCTATGGCAAGCCTACAAATCTGTAGGCCGTTCTATTTAAACCTAGACGTAAATGGAGCAACAGGAGCTCATGACAACTGACAGCGGTTCATTCACAGTTTACCGATTCCGCCTGGCAGCGACAACACCAAGACTTCCGGTTACAGCCTTCAAAATAAAAGCCAAAAAAGTACTGAATCATGTTCGATTTTGACTGTAAGTAGTCTTTGTCTGTAACACAGACTGGCACAGGTCTATAACAAGAAATACCTTATCACCAGGCTTAAAAGCAGTGTTTTACTACCCTCTCTGCTTGTAAATGCCAGCAACAATGCCATGGGGTCATGGAAACTGGTGTACACCTACACAGCACTGCAGCAAGGTGAGAAGTCCAAACCAATGGTTGCCAGCAAAGACAAGATTGTCAGAGGGTGTATTAGGTTACTCTGTACGAGGGAAACATGCAAGTCCAGATCTCAACCTCCCATACTGACTTTGATAGTTTACAGTTTCATTTTCTTAAACCACAACAGTTTTAAAGTATCCTATTGTAAGTCTCCCCAATGCATTTTTAAAGCTTCGAATTGACAGGAGGCATCCCAGATGTAGCCTACTTATTTTATTTTAATTATTTTTTTATTCGTAGTATGGAGAAATATGTACAAGTGTCTTGGCCCTCTTCCTCCCCTGCACATATTAATTTAATCATATCCTTGTGTGGCCTAGTATTTACTATTTTCATTGTGCAAGCTAATACATCAAATAAACTATTTTTATTACATATTTCCTTAATTTGTTTCATCTTATATTTACTGATGTGTGCATTCACTGAATAAGTGGGACAATTAACCAGCAAATTGACATTAACCTAAAACCATCTGAAAAACTAAAAAATCCCAGCTTTTATTTTGGGGGAATGAAACCACAGAAAGGAAGTCATCAGAAGGACCCCCATACGTCAGTAAATCAAAGCATTCTGGTAGTTGTAGTCCATAGCAGATAAGCTGAATTGAAGGATCCAATAGACTCCTCTGTACAAAGACAAAATATTTATTTTGTTATCTGGGGTAAAACCAATGTGACCACACAGAGAGGAATGTCACATCATTATTATTCAAAATTCATGGTGACATTCTTGTAAAAATGTTGGTATGCAATAATATTTGCTTAATCTATTGTCACACACATCTAACATTTTATTAAATGAGATGAAAACAACATAAACTTTCATCAGGATTGAACAATAACATGTTATACCATAACAATACAGTAAGATGCAACAATATACATAAGATTTCAACATGAAGGAGTTATAATGGATCTGAACTGGCTCAGATATTAGCACAGAACTACATGTCAAGAGTTGCCTTTTCCTTTTTACGCCAGCATGCCTGGTACATATCGGAATGTCTTTATGTTGCAATATAAAATTCTTGAAATGCAGAAAATGATAATGGTTAAGACCATCGATTAGTTTTTGAATGTAAAATTATCCACATTTGTTGACAGTGTTTTCATGCAAATCACTTTTGGAGTTATGTTCCACATCAGGAATGTAATGCACAATGAAAGCAACACATGTAATATGTAATCCAATTCAATACAGAAGCCCTTAAATACTTGTAACAATAATACAAATGCTCATTGTTCTACAATATGATACAATGCAGTACAACACCCCCACATACGTAAGATTAAAAAATGACCATTAGGCTGAATAAACAGCTGACACAATGTCAACTAAAACTGATCACTACTTTAAACAGATGTTGCAGGGACAATGTATTAGATTTTATTACATAAATATGTGTTACTTGTTCTGTAAAAGCTCAAGTTTGACTGTTAAATCTCAGTTGAAAGACCCTGTGACTGCTTTTTTTTGTCTTCTCTGACACAGAGAGCATGAGCAGTGATTCAAGTCTGCTGAAACTAGTTCATAACCTCCTCCATGTGATACAAGGTTTTTATAAATGACTCTGAATGATTTTTTTTAAAGAAACTGACCCAAACAGCATTTCCTAGAGACTGAAGTTTTTCTGTCAAGAAATGTGTATAATAAGCAAACACCTGCTGTTCACCATGTCTGTATGATGATTTAAATTTAAGCAGACAAAAATGTGAATAAAAACTGCCCCCTGAAATACAAAAACTTGAAAAATAGTGGTTCCTCACATATTAAGCTAGTTATTTCCATACTGTGCCTCATTTTACTGTGCTAAAGACTACAGTCACACTTTTTACACAAAACAAAAAGCTAGAAATTCTTATATTCCATACAACCTAAAATTGGTTTGACTTTTCATGGATAGAAATTACATTCAGACTTCCCCTGTAGTGCCAATGCCACAGAGGGAGTCCCGACTTTCTGCCAAATTTGAGGGTGTTTGTATCCACATCAGATAAACTTGTAGTTGTTTTTATACACATTCTTATAATTTTAGTAATTGGACAAGTTAATATCCCTCCAAATAAAGTCCAATAAATTCATAATTATGCAATTGTAGTCAATTCCTTTGCAGTGAATAGTCCGTTTCCATATTAAGAAACATTGTCCTGCGCTTAACCTTGCATTGTGGGGCTCTGTATCAAAAGAGAAAGTATTTCTTCAATGTTCACACATCCATTATATATTGAACTAGTTGTTGACCGATGGGTTTTTCAATGGTCAATGCCGATATTTAGAGAGTAGGCCGACGATGGCCGATATATAATGCAGATATCAAAACAAAGAAAAGTCACATATAATTCCATTTTCTGTTTTAGATGGAGTTCGTATTAATTCATGAAATATAAAAATACATTGAATTATGCTGTAGATTTCACAATGTGGTGTATAAGCAAGAGTGGGGTATAGTTTGTAAGAAGTGAAGTCATTCACCTGTCTTATTCTCTAAAATATAACAATATATATTTAACATCAGCCAATGGTTTTAGATTAGATGTGCTGTCTTTTAGGATGATACATTGGCCTTATGAGTGCAGGTATTGGCCAATGCCAATTATTTCAAAATGCCAGTTATTTGTCTGATTAATCGGCTGACCAATTCATTGGTCTATCGCTAATGTGAACACCCTTAAATAAAGTAGAAATTCCATTCTCCAACCTCATACGGTAGTTTCAAGTCCAGTGTTCTGGATTACAGAGCCAACACACAAAAAACAACAACATTATGAGTGTCTTTCTGATTTCTGAGTGCCCTGTATGCTATTGCAGTATCTAGATGGTGCTTTCACTGCCTCCTTTCGACTTCCTATTACGAGCTCGGAGTAAGATGAAGACAAGGACTGCCACCAGCAAGAGGGCAAAGAGAAAAATGAGCGTTCCCCATGCTCCTGGGGACAGGGCCTTCCTCATCCCCGCACTCTCTGCCGGCAGCAAATTGCTCAAAATCAACATATAGCCAAGAGCCCAACCCACCGAAGCGTCACCTGCCTGGAAGAGCAACAGCAACGAATGATAACAGCAAGTTAGTGGAAAAATGGCATTGCAAATGAGCATCGAGGATATACTTATTTTGTTTATGATGATGAGATTATCACCTTCTTCTGGAAGGAAACGCGTGTGAATGACTGCTCATTGAAGCTGTATCCTTTCAACATGAGAATCTTAATGAACACAGAGGAAGCACAGTAGTCCTGCAAACGAGACTTTTCCGCTGGAGCAAGAAGCAGCATCTGGAACAAAAAACAACATTATGTTAAAATGTTAGAATACAATAAATAAATGAAACCCAGTGGTGCTTTGCAGGGCTCTATGCTAGGTCTGCTCCCAAGGAGTACATGTGCTCCTAAATGAAAAACATTCCAATAACACAGTTTATTAACAGACAATTTATTACATATATATTTATACTCGCTCACTCGCTCTTGTTTTTGCATAATGGCCTTCTCTTGTGAAAGTAAAATAGTATGAACCATTAGTTTCATCATTTATTCATTCTGTTAACCATGAAACTGGCATGGGCTCTTTCTCTAGTATGGTCTCTGAGAATAACAGTGTCTGTCCACGTGGTCTTGTCCATCTTGCTCTCGGAATGTATATAGTGGAGGCTCCACAAAGAATAGTGAAGAATCGTGAAAATGCTGTGAAAGAAGAAACTAGATGCTGTATATGTTCTCTATATTGTACAATATATTTTAATCTTCAACTCGTCAGTGTTTTGTTTTATTATGTGTTTAGTACTTGCAGTACTTGAACTCATGGTTCTGGAGTGGTGGGTGTGTGTTTCATTTTTCCTGTTTTACTTTGTAGTTTGTCTGCCCCTAGTGTCCTTGTCTTGTTTTACTTTCTGTATTCAGTTGGTCGTACCTCTCACTTGTTCATACTTCATTGTTCTGCACTTTATATGTTGACTCCCATGTTTCCTCTGTTTGTTTGGATTTTTACTTTCTTTTGGACTCTTGGACCAGTTCACACTATGAATTAATGTTTTGTTGTCGTCAGGCAATTAACCACAGTTCAAATGTAAGTTTTTCATGTTTCATGTAAATTAACACAACTCAACTACACCTCTGTGTTATAGTGTCTGCATCTGGACCTGAAATTCCATGTCTGTAGTGCTATACTGCTGACCCTAACAGCATAATGTTTACCATGTTCTTCATCTTACTTTAGCGTGTGAGCATGCCACCATTGGTAATCAGCACTAAAAACAAGGTGCATTATGGGAATTATGGATTGTCAGTAGTTTTGTAGATATTTAGTGATTAACCAAATATGGGGCTGATGGCAGTGGATGAAAATTTAAAGGATCACCAAGGGTATTACCATTGATGACTCCATCATCCAGTGGGTGTGGAAAATTGAAAAACATATTTGAATAGACAAGTGAAATCTTTGACCTGGCACTGAATAACTCAGGGGATCACCAAATTAGTTAGTTATTTGTCCACTGGGCACCATGAACGCACAAATATCATGAGACTCCATCAGCTGTTGAAATATGTCAGTCTGGACCAAAGGGCTGAACCACCTGAATGTGAGTAAAAACATCTATAAAGTGATTAATTAGAAGCATCGCTTAATAAACTGATAATTAACCAAAGGAAATGGAAATTGGTCAGGTGACACACACCATACATGCATGAACCCACATGCACAGACACAAATGAGATATTATAATTAAACAGAACCTAAATAGAAAAGAATATTACTTGTTCAAAAGTCATCCTGCACACAGTTGTAGCTGCCTGCTCCAGTTGTGAAGGAGTGCGCACACTGATGCCAGTGATTCGCTGCAGGAAGGAGTGAATGTAGAAGAAGGCAGAGAACGCCTGATAACACAGAAAGAGGACACAATACAAAACTTAGACAGGGGGAAATTACTACACTGAAAATAATTTACTTTAAATAGCAATATAATGACACAAGTAATGTGTACAGCCTATGTTTTTCTACGCACTTTGAGTTGAGGCCATGTTGTGCTTCTCCTAGTGTGCAGCCTACTGTCAGTAAGTCTGTAAATTGTCAATACATCTGTAAAAACACAGATGTCCGTGCAGTCATGTTTGCAATGTTTTTAATCTTTGACATACAGAATACAGCATGGCTCTCTCTCGTTCCTAAAATGGGAACTAATTCTATCTTTGTAAGAGTCGCTAACACTTTTAGTCTATAAGCTATCAGTGTGTGTAACCCCTCTGTACAGCTCACTTCTGTCTTTCTTACCACGAAGCTACCGGTGACATTTGGCTGGAAGACTTCGTCAAAGGAGCACTTGGAGAAGGGGCAGCTGTCGAAGGAGAAAATCTCGGACACGTTGCCCACGCAGTGTTCATAATGTCCGCTTCCTTGTACTGTCAGAGAGGCCTGGGAGTTGTAGGAGCTGGGTTTGTACTTTGCTGTACACGGAGAGTTGAATATACTGTTCAACTTTAAAGTGGTGTTGTAGCCTGCAGGATAGCAGGGGTGAGTGACTGACCCAGAGTTACCCTGAGACTGAGACAGAAAGAGATAGTTACAACAAACCCATTAAAATACTTTTAGAATTCTTACTTATATTTCAGTTAATGTAACATCTGGACGGTGACGAGACAAACAAGTGTTGTCTCTGCTGCACACAGCAAATGAGGCTCACTCAAATAAGCTTTGCGACAATATCTTGACAATGTGCATTGTTGGAATAACTGTTTCAGGATCAAGGTATTTACTCTCTCGCCTGTGTTGTAATATAAATACTATAAGAAGGTATATAGCCATCTATTGTGTGTATATGAATATAAAGTAAATACTAGGTTGCTTCATTTTGAGTGTGGCTGTTACACTACCTTCACTATATGAGCCAGCAGTCTCTTAAGGACCTGGTCCTGTCCGTAGCACAGGAAGCTGTGTGTATACAGAGAGTACTCCTGGCCATAAAGATGCAGCTTCATCATGTCTTGTTTGTCCTCTACTTTCTCCTGAGTCGCAAATGTTATCTGGGTAGATGCCCCGCCGCAATCAAGAGCTCCCACTGTAGGCCTGCTGGGGCTGAACCAGTGCCCCACGAAACCATACTGCAAAGATATAATAATGGAAACAAGAGCAGAAGGTAAGGGGTTTTTGTGTTAATTTCAACCACTAGGTGTCATCAGTCACCTTCAAAATAAGCTCTAAAAATGACCCATAGCCGCAGTCAATTAATCTTTGCAACATTTAAGTGCAAAAACTAGACAAATACTTAAAGGGACATTCTAATGCATGGTGCATTCTGCTGTACAAAAGTACAATTACCCTCATTAGTCCACTGTGTATCAATAATTTCTTTTTAAATGGATCAACATTGGGCTACAGTGGCCTGAGAACTCAACGCACTGCAGCTTAAGAAAAACACATGCAAATAGACAAATATGAAGCAAATTAAGAAACACCGAAAGCAGCACAGATGACAATGGAAACTGTTTCCAGGGGGCACTAAAGAGTGATGGACATGGCTAGGACACGTTGTTTCCATGGTTTGTCACTCATGGAGTTACTGATGGCAGATATCCGTAAGTGGTTTTGGAAAATAAGCTAAAACGTTTTGTTTTTTATTGTCAGGATAACAAGTTTGCCCAGAATTTTTTGTAGATTGTTTTGCTTGTGTTTTGTCTGTTTGCATGTGTTTTCTGTGTTTAACTGATCCCAACTGATTAAGGCCTACTGACTGCAAAAATGTACAAGCAAGGGTGTAGGTTTGCAGATGGACAGTAGGGACATGTCCCTATCATAAATTTGGGAGGACAGAAATTTCACTACCAATATTTGAGCGAGTGTGTTCCCTTTCATTTTGGAGTGAAGTCATATTAGATCATTCCAATGTGCCCTCCCAGAGGCTACATCAAGTTACTGGCCAGGACACATGTGACTATGCTTAGCCGCAAACAGCTGTCTCTACGTGCCTCCCACTGCTGATTTTGACAGAGAATAACTTCATGTTCATAACTTCATGGGATGTGGGGGTAGGGGGTGGATTTTTGCATCCCTACCAACGTTAGGCCCAAAGCTGAGCATATATATATATAAGTTATGGCACCTTTATGAAGTTCTCTAAGAGGTAGTTGACGGTGACCCAGCCGTATGCCCCCTCCTCTTGACCGCTCAGTATGGCCGCCCCCTGGTAGCTGAAAGGGTAGGACTGGATTTTGTGGCCCACTTCCTGCAGAATCTGAACTGACTGCTCTGGGCTGGACATACTGGTCGGGAGAAACAAGAGTCTTATTCCCTCCGTCCCTAAGTGGATTAATTCCAGACAGACATCTGAAGACAGGATCTCTATTATTTGCATTACATTTGAGTAATTATGAAAGTATGTTTTATCCCTGCCTTTCTTCATTCGAATTGTTTATTCCAAAACATCCATTGCATGCATCAATTCACATCAATTCATATATTTATTATAACAGCACATTTAAGACTCTGTCATGCCACGCCCCCAATTCCATGCCCAAATCATATCAACTAATCTATCAGATCAATTAACAAAGATTTCTCTGAGCAGCAGTGAAAGAAAAAGCCTGAGCTGCAACCATTACTGAGGGAAGTAATGGAGAGAGCGGTAACAGTCAATTTATGTACATTGTATGGAGTTACAAGTGCCAAGGGATGTTTTGAGTGCACCGACAGATAAAAAATAGGCTGTGTCTTGCCTCTCACTCAAACTGTAGCGTTTGGACATGTTTACACTGAGCAAATGATTTAAATATTCACCACCTTAGACTTAATGATTGGCCAACTGTTTTCTGCTGTGCATTTGCATAAAGTCAAACCTCACCTACTTTGTGCTCTCAAATCTTCATGCACCTCACGGGTGTGGCAAGATACTATCAAGATGGCCAGCCTAAGGCACACCTGTGCAAAACCCATGCTGTCTGATCAGCATCTTGAAATGCCACATATGCCACATGTGAGGTGGATGGATTATCTCTGCAAAGTAGAAGTGCTCAATAACACAGATTTTGATCGATTTTTTAATATTTGAGAGAAATAGCCCTTCTGTGTACATAAAGTCTTTGATTTTTGACTTCAGCTCATGATGAATGGGAGCAAAAACAAGTGTTGCGTTTATAATTTTATTCAGTGTAGTTAACACAAAAAATGCCGTTTTGAATGATATTGATCTTTGTCTTTATCCCTCTGAAAGTGTTAACAGGAAACAATATAATTCCTGTAAATTCATCTGTCTGTCTCTGACATTATTGAACATTAACTATGAATTCAGAATTCATTTTTTTAATTTATAGGATAAGCCATCGTTATATTTCATGCATCCTTAGGTTTTCTATTGCATGCTTTAATGCTATAATATATATATATATATATATATATATATATATATATAACATATAACATAATTATGTATGGAAGAGGAGATGAAGAATCTTATTATTACATATTGTATGACATTCATAGGACTAGAACAGAGGTGAAGCACTGTATGTGAAAGAAAAACAAAGTCACATAGAAACCAATCAAAACAAACACAGACAGAGATAGTCTGGTCACACAGATAAATGCTGACTCACTGCAGAAGCCTCATGCCAGCTGTGGCTCCCAGGTACACAGGCGTGAGATGGTGCCTTTCTTTTGGGATATCCTTCACCGCTTGGTCCAGACATGCCTCTAAGCTCCGCCCTGCTGCTCCTTGTTGGCCTGCATAGCTGGAGATTCCTCCGCCTGAGTGGTGAAAAGAATAAAAAAAAATTTAAAAAAAACATCTGATGAGCTTACAGACTTGCAGATTCTTGTTCCTGTGTTTGCACATTATTGTTAGCTGAATCACATCCATCATGATAAAACGGATCACACCCACAAGACTCAAAATGTCCCTGCTATGTGGGGGGAAAAAAACTTCATGACAATCTGAGCGTGAACTTTGAATCAATCAACGTTCCTATACATTGCTTTTCATTGCTTAACCTGAAGCATTGACTTGGAGAAGAACATGTTAATTATATTTTACTGTTACCAGAAGTCCCTGGTTATGGAAGACGTCATAAATACACTGTGAGGAAAACATGTTACCAATATTTATGGAATCTTGTAGCACTTAAATTGTGTTTCATTCAGCAATTTGTAATTTTGCATGTCATTTTCAGATTTATCTGCAGATCAAAGTTCACTTCTGACTGTTTTTTTCTTTTACAATTATGAACATGGCAATGTAAACACCACGTTCATGGGAAAAAATTTATTTATCTAAGCCAAGAAAACATTCAGACCCTTTGGCATGATGGGAGTGGCAAGGCACAAAGCTCAACTCTGACTCATTCATGTGATAATATAATTACTTCAAAATTAACACTCTTGGCACTCTTTCAAATCCCATCCAATTGTGAGTATAACAAGAACAAGCAAAAAGTAGATAGTTGGTGTTATAGCGAGTGCATATTCCTGGTATGATTTAGTTGTGTAAGGGTTAAAAATACTGTGCTTGATCAAGATGGCACTATATCGATTTACCTTAATTACCTTCTATGACAGACTTTATCAATCATGCTTGTTGAACGGGATTTACAAATTAGACACCTTGGGCCTGCTTCCACATGACATGAACGCAGCACTATCGTAACATAAGATCTCAACAGCAACCTAGGGAAAATGACTGAAACAGCAATAACTTTTCAGACCACTCCCACAGCTCATTCTACTTCTCGTCTGTCCTCGTGCATGCTCAGCGTGTTTTAACAGCCTTACATTTTCTCACAATAAAATTTCTGCTCCACCTCTGCAGCATTAATCCGGAAAGGTGATTTTTTTAAAAATCTTGTGCTCACAAGATAATTAACTTTAATTAACTTGATATCTTCTTTGCACAATTTATTATCTTGCGTGCACACAAGATAGCCTAATTCACTTTGATGAGCAAGATAATAACTTGTGCAAGCAAAATATGTTATGGGCACAAGATAAAAAATATCACTTTATGGGAATTTAGGGGCTCTGTGTAAATCACTTATTTTTCGTGGTTCATATGTATGCTCTGTATGTTCCAAACAATCATCTCTGAAATATCTCGCTGAAATATGTCAAAGGAGAAGCAGAAAGAGATGCAGCAGTGGTTTAAAACATTTCCATGGTTGCTTCTTTATTTTGACTGTGAATATTGGTTGCTAGACTACAGACTACTGTCATCTGGTAGCAGAATGTTTTGGATTTAGGTGGAGAAAGTTCTTACACTTACCCTTAACATCACATTCACTGTGCTGGGTGACCACACCAGTGCCATTTTGCTTGTCTGCTGGCCACTTGTATATGTACAAAGCTGTGTGCGAAGATCCAGCATCCATGACAATCCCATACTACAAGGAGTAACAGGCAGAAAAAAACAGAGAGGTAAAAGCAGCATTTCCAGAAGATAATTTACTTTACAGCCTCCAGTTAAGTTAAGTAAACATGACAACAAGAAAGAGTTTTATGGGGAGGGGGCCCTGAATTTTGGCATCTGAAAGGCATTTGGCTGCAGAACAGATTAATGACAATGTCAACGACCCAAGTCCACATGTGGTGAACAGATTACACTGCAGCCCATCGTTACTGACCCTCCCCCTGCCTGCTTCCTTCTCTTGCAGGAGGCTGCAGGCAGGGAGACTGATTGGGCTGGGCAATCAGCTGTGCAGCTCTATCTGGAGAGCTTATTTAACCAGGACTGATCAGTCTTTTGTTCTCTCTCTTCCTAGGCTGACACCCTACCAGGTTTGTCTTGTGTTTTATTTTTGGTTAATCCTGACAACACGCACACACATCTGACTCATCCATTCACTGCTGACACCACTGATAGCCATACTTTTCCACACCACATATTATTGATGTGTATTTAATACTTATTTTACTTTTATAATAAATCATGTATTTTCTTGCAAACCTGTTGTCTCACCTCCGTTTTGTCACGGGCTAAGAGCTGGCTTGTGACACCATCTACAAACATTAACACTAACACTGGATTATTAGCCTACATTTAAACATTGCACACCTTCACCTTTGTGTATTCTGACTTGACTTTAAATAAACAAAAACAAATAAAATGTCATTTCACAATAAATACGGCTTGGACAATTCCTGTTTGTTTGTGTACAAGAAAATGTTGAAAGAGCTTATCTTATACTGCTTATCAAAAGTTAAATCAAAGTTAAGACTTTTTTTGTCTTCAAAATACTCCTTTGAACCTCATTGATGTTAGCTCTAAAGAAGAAAGTATGTGTTACCCCCTCAAACGTTTCTTCATCTCATTGCAGTCTTTACATCTTTGCTTATTTTTCAATTCAATAGGCTTTATTGGGGCAGCTGTGGCTCAGGGAGTATGGTGGTTGTCCACTAACTGGTCAGTGGTCAGAAAGCGCTAGACAAATACAGACCAGCTTTGGTGTTGTGTATATAAAAGATTTCTACATTTCTATTGCGCTGGTTAATACCATGGCAATGAAAAATAAATTCTAAAATGGAGTAGTCTCCTTTAATATTCATGTGAAAATGTTGTTCCCCTACTTGGATTCAGTGAATTCTGTGTGGTGAAGAAGAATTACTTTTTAAAACAATTTTGTGACATGAGCCAGAAAAAAAATCATACTCATTTTGCAAGGCAATATAAGAAAATGTACATATTGAAACAGCTGCTGGAGTGTTTATGAGGCGTGTATTGAGGGCAAAGATTAATTTAACAGACAGAAACCTTTTGGATCTGGGACTCATTAAAATGGGAACATGTGTTTTACTCTTCAAATTCACAGTGAATGAAAGGAATTCAGCTGCAGTTCTCAGTAGTATGCAGGCTAGAGTACTGGTTGCAAGCAGAAGCAAGAGGAAAATGGCGAATATCAACATCATACTATTCAAGATTCACCATCTACATTTTGTTTATGTAAGTTAACAAGTTTAACTATCCAAAAATAACATTACAGATATCACCATCATTTTAACTGAAGATATCTTTGACGGCATTCTGACTAGTCAATACCAAATTACAGATATATGCAGGAATGTCACTGAAATTGACACTGAATTCGTCACACATCCTAAGCAACAGTTGCATAGGTCTGTATTTGAGTTTTGACTATTCCAAATAATATTTGCAGATCTCAAAAGTCATTATGACTAGTACAAATTATTGCGCATCTCGTTGCTCATGCGATGCTTCCCATTGGGTACCGGCAAAGCAAAGCATATCAACCTTGTTGCTGTTGTGGATAAGAGAAAATGCCATGAAATAGCAAGCTTATCATAAAGGAATTTCTGGCAAAGGAGAGCTTTGTTCACTAGAAAGCTGTGGTAGACATTTACAATTCTCAGCGATGAGAAAATTGCCAGATGGCTCACTTGGTAGCTACTTCCATCATAATGTGGCTCCCACCTCCAACAACTTGTTCTAGCTTTTGACGTTACTACACATTTCTGCAAGGTCATTTCACCTAGCCAAAACTGTAATTCATGATATCTGTAATTACATTTCGACTAGGCAGAATGAAAGTTAAAAATATCTCCAATTTGAGAGATCAATAATCAAAATTCAATTCAAGATATCTATAACCTGATAACAGATACTTAATTAAATAATAATATAAATATTTCCAGCTTTTTCTGTTACATAATTTTGACAAGTTATAATTCCAGTTAAAGATATATATAATTTCATTCTGACCAGTTAAAACTTTTTGATATCTCACATCTAACTAGGAGAAAATGTTTATTTATTTTTGGTGAGTGCAATACACTTCCATTTCTCGCCACTCTTCTTGGATGGATGGGTCAAACACAGGACTTTCACCCAACAGACCACTGTTCTTGTCCCATGTGAAACCAGAAGTCCATGCTGGCAAATTTTGAGTTATGTGCGCACGTCAAGTTACATCACGTGAGTTTGGGTGTTGTTTTTGATTCAGCGATGTACTTGGAAAACTGTTTCTTCCAACTAAGAAATATTTCCAAATTAAGAACACTGGTGTCAAAGGGTGAGTAGGAGATGATCAGTCATGCTTTTATTTCCTCTCGTTTAGATTACTTAACAGTCTTTTTACTTGTTTGAGCAAGAAGGAGCTTTACTGTCTCCTGGCTGTTTAGAACTCTGGTGCAAGGCACCAACTCACATTTAAAAGAAAGAGCGCACATCACACTTGTTTTAGCATCACTTCACTGGTTACCAGTCCAGTACAGAATTCAATTTAAAATCCTGGTCCTTACTTTTAGAGCCCTGCACGGTCAAGTCCTTCCCTACATCTCTGAGCTGATAGAGCTTCATACTCCCACCCATAGCCTGAGGTCATCAGGTCAGAGATTGTTAGTGGTTCTCCACACGCATTTTAAAACCAGAGGGGTCCATTGTTCCCAGCAGTGGCACCTAGGCTGTGTTTTGGCATTTCCCTTATTTGCTGTTCTGTTCCAGATTTAGTGTTGTCCTGTTCCCAGCCGGTTCCGTCTCTCTTCCCTACTCTGTTCTGTTAATAAGTTGTCATGTTTCCTGTTTTGAGGTTCGGTTCCTGGTCTTGTGTTCTCTGTTAGCCCTGTGTCTCAGCTCCTGCATCTTAGCTCCTAGTTCTGTGTCTCAGTTCATGTCTTAGTGTTTGCTTTGGGTCTGTGTACTTCTGTGTTATTTTGCCCTTTTCTGCTCTGTGTTCTCTTTAATCCCAGCTTCAGTCTGTTTTCATTGTTGGTTGTAGTGTGTATTTGTTTGTAATTTATATTCCTCTGATCTGTAACCTGTGTTCTGACTGTTCCTCTAGTATCCCTCTGCCTGGCTGTCTCTGTTTTCCCCTGCTCTCTTGTTAGTCTCATGTCAGTCACCTGTGTTGCTCCTGCCCTGCTTGTTAGTCCCTGGTGTATATATGTTTGCTGTTACTGACTGAGAACTAAATGCAGAACAGACAAAGCAGAACAGACACGCCCACAGTGTGACACCAAGTGGTTTTGTGCCTAAAGCTTAACAACCTGTGACTGTTTCACAGTTACCCACATGTTTATGAAGACAAAGGTCTGGTACGCCTGTCCGTGGAACTCCAATGGTCATAGATTTTGTTTCATTTAGGTATGAAGACATGTTGTGAAATAGAGATCATCATCATCAATAACTGAAAAGAAAATTTTATATCTTATAAAATTAATAATTTTCTACCATTATCCGAAGCATTAAAAGGAAGAAAATGTACTGACTTTTCTGTTCTTTTTTGCAGAAAATACTTCCTCAAATGCCACTGCGATGAGAATCTGTGATGAAAAACCTGTTACTCAGTGCTTCTACTTACACTACAATGTAGACACAGATTTCAGCTACTATGACGTCTGCTGAAATAAAAGGAACCTCAGAATGTGTAGAAATCCAGCCATGCAAGAAGGTATGCAATTGACGAGAAAAGGAAAGACACCACACACACACGCAAAAATAGCTACACATGCATATCTTTCCACACTCAGGCTTTCACAAACACACAACTTCCTAAAATCAGTACAACAGGTTAACAGTAGCATCATGTGCAAGCCTTGTTATTTCTCATATTTTCTCATTACTGCTGTGCAGTCAGTTGTTAAGGACTCGCTCTAACACTTGCCAAAGATGAAGTGGAGCTCTAATGATCTGTTTTTTCCTTTCATGTGATAAACTATTGAAACTGTTGCACTTGTCTCCCTGAAAAATGTAAGAAAACCCCTTTAGTGTCCTTTTTTTGTGACTGGTCGACTACATTGTTGCTAAGTGAAAGGGCAGTTACGTTATACTATAAAAGGAACCATGGGATATTTAGCCAGTAACCCAAAAATGAGGGCGCAGAGGGAACCAAAGCTGGATTTCACATGCGCAGCAATCCTGCTCTGAATGTCAATAAAGCACTACATTACAGTTTCATGTCTTTCATACAGTTATTAGATATAAGACAAAATAATTCATACAAATAATAACAATAAAACAAACAGTGTTTCAATAGTTGTCAGTTGTTCATTAATCCTTTCCTAATTCACCTGGTCGCACCACAGGTTTAGTCTTTAATACCATTTGTTTCATGACAATGAGGTAACTATACAGTTGATGATCATCATCTGAGTGCATATCTCTCTCTCTCTATATATATATATATATATATATATATATATACACAGTTACTGATGACAGGCAGCCTTGGGATAAGCAAATAACATGCTGATCTTCAGCAAGAGAAGGGTGGATGACATTTAGCAATGACCAAGAACCATTGAGAAGATAGCGTTTTCAGTTTCAAGTTTCTACAGTTAAGAAATTATTGTTGACTGATGGTTTAAAAATGAAAATGCAAAGTCTATTTCATTCATATAGGGTTTCTTTGGAGTTGCCTCTTTCGTTTTGCATCTGAACTTCAGTTTAAATTTTGGCATCCAGGTAAAAAAAAAAGTGTCTAGCTTAGAGGTCTAGCCTGCAAATCATCAAAACAGTGCTTGCAAGGCAGGTATTGTGGTCTCTATCCCAATATTCAAATGTAGATTGATATGATCTTTTTTTATTTTTGGTTGGTTATAGTGTACAGTGTATTTGTATGTATTTATTGGTTTTTGTGTACAATCAACATGCCAGGGGGTCGGCAGGTGGAAATTAGCCTAAGGCTACAATCTGGCATATTTACATTTGTGAAATGTTCATTAATATGTATTGTCCCTTTTGTTTTTCAAATAAAAAAAACGTACAAAAACCCCCAGTTCTTTATCCTGTAAAATACATTTAAGGGACCTCAAAGACATCACCATGTTGTGTTTCACAGCCAAAACCCCAGGCATCTCTCTTTTTTCTTTTTTACAATGACCTCCTGAGCTATGTAGGCCTAATTATTCAAACATTTACCAGATACAGTTTCAATTTGAATTCATTTAATATTGTCTGTCCTGGACTTCTATAGCTTTAAGGTTCAACGGCTGAGCAGAGAATATGAAGCCAACGCTAGACTTCAAAGACAGAGGATTCAATTGTGCACTTGCAGAATTAACAAACGAATAGACTTGGCCCACATCCAATTAGAACTATGTCACATAATCCTCTAGTGCCTCATATTTCTGTGTAACACCTTTTGGCTCCCGGCATGCGCCCTGCACAACAGAGCTTTTGATTACACCATCCAGACAACTTAACACGCTGATGAACACTGATCCAAAAATACCTAACGGAACCGAACTTACCATGAACCCCGGCGCCTCCTGAACATCCTCAGTGGGGATAGTCAGGAGCAGGATTGCAACAAGTCCAAACACAAGCAGTGCAACGGGGACGACAGGATGAGCCGAGCGCTGAGCCATGAAGTGAAAGTGAGAAGTGCAGCTCCTCTCTGCGTCTGCTGGAAATTTGAGCGCTGACTTAATAGCGGCCAAGTGGGAGCAGTGGCTGAGGGCTTCCCGCTGGCTGGGCGTTATCACAGCCCGCTTGTGTTTCACGCTTCACCTGCTGCTGCCTGCCTCCTGTTTTATATTTCACTTGAGATAGCAACGCCTGACCTGAATTTGTGTTCCGAGCCAAGTCCTCCTCCATGTGTTTAAACCCTTCATTGAATGAAAACAGCCCCAAGGCTAGGCTACTGGTGCCATGAAGGGAAACATGTCTTTAGTTCATTCAAATTCAACGGTTAGCCTATTTAGGTCGGAGGACCTATAGTCTACATCTCCACCTCGTCATTTCCTTGTTTAGTAAAGACCGACACAGAAAATCACATGCTTCACAATTATTTAATGATTAACATGAAAACAAAGAGTGGCCTGAACTGGCAGGGCTTCAGCTTTGGACGGCCAGGATGGTTGTTTTGGTAGTTCAGTATTTGCATGTGAATAGGTGCAGCATTAAACCTGACTTCTCAATTGCATGCTCATTTGAATGTCTTAGTAAAGCACGGAAATTAAGTTTTAATGTTCTTTGAACATTTACTTTTTTAAAAGTCTATTTTCAGACGGTGTCTAAATTTAGCAGAATGTATAATGAGTTATTTTGAAGGAGCTTCTGAATATTGCACTTGAGCTATTCATGTTTTCTCTCGGGGCACTGCTTTTTATTTTGCATCCTTTGCAATATGCTGAATATTGCAAAAAAACCAAATACTGTTAATGAACTGTCAGTCTGAGTTTAGATAGCCTTTTCTGGAAGAATAAAGACATTATCACACAGCTAGTTTACTGCCTCCCATCCAATGACTGAACTTACACATGTTGAATCATATACACACACCAGACAATGTTTAGTTGCCTTTACATTGTTGGTTTCCCATGTTGTTCACGAATACAGTGAATCAGCAAACTGTCCAATAAGTCCACGCTGACTATAGAACAATTTTTTTGCCAATTTGGATTAATCCAATATTAAATATAAATAAAGTAACATGATCTTCCTACAATGGCAAGTCCAATGTCTGTGTGAAAACTAAATTGTCTGTAAAAACCTTTAAGAAATGAAAGGTCTGAAACGCTCTTATGACTTTCTTACTAACTTGGTTTTATTGCCTTAATCCAATAAATAAAAACAGGATTGCAACACTGGTCAGCGGTGCCTGCCGTCGCTCAGTGGTGTCTGAAAAATACTGTTTTGACTGTAGGCCTATGTTGTGCAGACATGGTGTGTCGTTCCATACATGTGTAACTGGCTGCCCCTAGTATATGGTCCTGACTTGAACCTGCGACCTCAGGAAACCTAGGAGGCGGAAGTGCTGAGGAGGAGGTTAAAAACCCTAGTCAAAAGTCAATGACTTTTTTAACCATGTAACTTAACATACTTATTTTAAGCTAAACCTGTTCAAATGTTTTACCATGATTTTGATTTTTTGCTCTTAAATTTATATAAAAACTCACTACAAAACAGGGAAATTATAAATATTAAAATGTAAATTGTTAATGAGGGGAACTCTAGGTAGGTATTGTCACAATATAAGTTATTGAGTAAAACTGAGTTTTGTAACTCCCTTCTGCTACGTAGCAGATGATATTACATTAATACAGAATCAATAATAAACAAAAAAATTTTGTGGATGAAAAGTGCTCAGGATGAATTAGAGTTTATAAATCTGATAGCTTGGGGGAAAAAGCTAGTGTGGCAGCTGAAACTTCTATATCTCTTCCCAGAAGGCAGCAGGGTGAGTAGGCTATGACTGGGTGGGTCCTGTCCTTTAGTATCCTTTGGGCTGTGCGTAACACAAATGCTCGGGATACCAGTGATCTTCTGAGCAGTTTTAATCACCTGCTGCAGAGCCCTCTGGTCCTGGGCCGTGCACATCCCATGCCAGTTTGTGAGGTTTCCAGTCAGACCAGCGTGGAGATATGAGATGACCATGTCAGGTTCTCCGTGATGCTGATTCCCAGGAACCTGAAACAGTTCACCTGCTCCACCTCAGCACCGATGTAGACAGGTGTGAGTCTTTATCTCCTTCTTCCTAAAATCAATGATCAGCTCCTTGGCTTTGCTGCTGGGAATAATTTTATCGTTTAGTGATCGCCACATCATCAACACATTTGCTGATGTATGATGTCACTGATGATATTCCTCAAGGTTGATGTGGCTCTCCTGGGTGGCAGCCTCTCTGAACATACTCCAATTTGTGCTCCCAAAACAGGCCTGTAGAGCTGCTGTAGCCTCATCTGTCCACACTTTGACTGTTTTAATTGTTGGTTTGATCCTTTTAATCAGCTGGGTGTAAGTGGGCTGAAGAAGCAGCTAATAAACCAAAATGGTGAGAGGGGAGGCTGAAGCTGCCATGAATGTTGGTGTAGATGTAGTCCAGCGTGTTTGTTCCTCTGGCGGGGATGTGAACATGCTGGTGGAATTTAGGTAATGCTATTCTGAGATTTGTTTGATTAAAATCACCAGCAACAATAAAAAACACCATCAGGTTGTTTTGTCATGTGACTGCTCTTGACCTCATACAGTTCCTGTAGTGCATTTTTTGAATTTGCATCTGGAAGAATGGGCTACGGGGCTATGCAGGGGCTCCGCCGTCGCCTGATGTGCACCACCTCAAAAATGTAACTACACATCGAGTCGATGTGGACCGTAAGCTCAGTGACTGGTCGACTGGGTAGCCTCGCAATGCCTCCGAGCCGACCAGAAGTACCCCGCGCTTTGAAGTAACTTTTATTAGCGGCCAAAATGGCAGCTGTAACGCAGTAAATCAATATATTGGACTGTCGCAAGCCAAGCGAAATGATTCGTTTCACCATCAGAATGTGATCCATTCGGTCGTTAACATTCAAAAAGGCTATGTCAGCCAAACGTATACAGTTTTACCCCCATTTACGTTAGCGGAGCGCTAAACTGGAAGTTAGCCTGCTCAGCCGGCAAAAGTCAACACAACATGCTGCAGCACTACTGCCGACCAGTGTTTGGGGGCGTAATTGCAGAATGACGGACACACCTACATGCGGAGGTACAGTCTATGGTAGGTACGCACCATGCAGTCTATGGTACGCACGTAGACCCTACGCAGGAATATAAATGGGCCTTCAGGCCCTGTGTCCACCAAAGCATTTTTCTTGAGGCCAGCGTGTTTTTTCACTTCATTGCAATGGGGGCACCGTGTTTTCACAACATGGTAAAAATACTAGCAGCGTGATGAGGTGAGTGTTTTTTTCCGGTCGCAGAGAGTTGAAAAATGTTCAGCTTTGGGAAAAATGCTATGCTCGTAATTGTCACTTTTTACCCAGCTATCCAATCACAGTGCAGGAGGGGCCGGACAAACACCACACCAAACTATCTCAGCTCTTGAACGAAATGATGAGGTACTTCCTCGTCCGCAAAATCTCATGAACCCACAAACAGCGAATCTGTCCCCTAGCTCTACATGTTTCAGCCTTCTCTTCATGCAGAGCCAGGGCCAGAGCAAGTAGGCCTACGTACTTTGTGGTGAAATTTTTACAATCAGTAAAATTAGGTAGCCTATTACTTGCAGCACCTCCACGGAAAATATGTATCATAGCAACCACAGCGTCTGGAAAAAACCCTGCTGCGCTTCCAAAGCATACCCTACAGCTCCTAGCTAGACATTTTCAGCTGGTAAAAATACTGCTTTCCAGTTCCTTTGGCAGGCAGGCAGGCAGGCAGACTTTTAGGCAGGCAGGTAGGCAATTACAAAAAAAATAAAAACTACAGGCAGGCAGGCAGGCAGGCAGAAATACAAAAAACAAAAAACGTGGCACAAGGCAACCCAGAATGAACTGATGACAATCAACAAGGCAAGTGAAGGTGTATATAAGGTGAGTGGATAATGAGGGAATTAGTTGCAGGTGAGGAGTGAGCAGAGTAGTTCAGGGTCAGGTTCAGCCCCAACAAACACCCTGTTGTGTACACAACACACTGCACTTCACTCCCTTATGGCTTTGTTCATATACACTTGCTGCCAATTTGGTAACACCGCTGACACACCCAACATAACTCAAAGCCTGCTGGCACCCTTGCGCATTGTTTTGAGGAAACATGTCGTTCAACACAGAAACCGTAGCAAACTTTTTGAGACTGAATGTGCACCAGATAACTGCAGGGCTGATGAGGGAAGTGAGAACAGGTGTGCAGTTGGGTGTGGCAGTCAGGTGATAGGGAAAGGAGAGACAGCCTGAGGGCATCTGGTGGACAGCCTGAGAATAGCAGGGGGAGCAGTGGAAAGCGACAGAGAGCAATGCAGAGGGGTATGAAACAGTGCGGTTGAAGACAGGGACTGAGGAGCAAACTGTGACAATCAATCAGCACTCTGACTCACATTAATGTCTCTGACACAAGGTGACAGAGTGTCAGCTGTGATCAGGGCAGACGGTCAATGGACCAGAACAAATGTCTCACCTGACAATATCCTGCAACCCACCTCTGCTTCCACAAGGTATGTCATTAATTAACAATGACAGCCATGATCTAATTAATGATGACACTTGAAATTTAATTAAAGATTACACTGACTGTGACAGTGATTGTGTTGGTGCTATGTTCCTCCCAGGAGTACTCATAATAAGTTTGCTATCTTTTCAGCTACTGAAATAGTCAGATTATTAATAGGTATGTCAATCTTATAGACCAACAACCCCCAGATCCCTTATTTTGTCTGCAGATGACCCTTGATAATGCTTGGCAGTTTGTTTTTAAATATAATGGTACCGTATGTACACAGGCACAGCGGCGCATTGCACTGAATTATCAAACTATTGTTAATGTCAGGATGCTCACAGTGACAACATTAATAGGCTACGTTACAGGCTACCCTTCATACCCATTCTCGAGACACAGAGCAACATAATCATCCAAGTCATGCTTCTGTCCACCTAATGAAACCATGTCCAGTATTGTCCAAACATCGCCTGATTGGTGTTCATCAACTCCTGAGGGACATATCTGGCTCTACATTGACCAGCCCTACGCTATGGATCTCTGCTGCGTCCTGGTGGGCAGGTCACAAACACTCAGCTTGTCTGCAGGAAATTTGT
Organism: Lepomis gibbosus; assembly: GCA_029875015.1. Taxonomy (NCBI): domain Eukaryota; kingdom Metazoa; phylum Chordata; class Actinopteri; order Centrarchiformes; family Centrarchidae; genus Lepomis; species Lepomis gibbosus. The sequence continues at coordinate 33,052 of JAPMOB010231316.1, forward strand.
ATACTATATGTATATACGTATACAGTTTATACACATATATACATATATATTCTTTTTGTATGTATCTTTGTAGCTTTTCTATTATTTTCTGTATACACTTTTCTTCATTTGGTACAGTATGTGCTTACGTTCTTTCATTTGTAACTGTAAAGCCCTTTGAAACTCTTAAAATAGCTGTTAATAGCAGCACGGGCTGTATTACAACATTTCTAATTACTCCTAATAGTTGTTCTTGAAATGATGATGATAAAATAATCCAAAATAATAAATTGCCAACAATTTTGACAGTCAGTTAATAATAATAATAAGTACTGGACTGTTGGTTGGACAAAAAAAGCAATTTGAGGATTTAACCTTGGGCGCTGGGAAATTGTGAGTTGCGAGGGCATTTTTCTGTCAGTTATTTCCTAAATGTTTGCTCTGGCAGCTAATTCACATTTGTGAATTAGTCTGGCGATGCCAGGGTATACATTTTATAGTCTGTACAATTTAATGATCTAATCAAAAACAAAACCGACAGATTGATATTGTGAATTATTGTTAGTTGCAGGCCTAAAAATAATAAAATCACAGCATTGGTTAGACTTGGCAATGTAAGTATAGTTTATTTACAGTGCTATAAACAAGAAGATTTAATGCAAGATCTTTACTGGAAAAGGTAACAAAACAAGTGAGTCCTCCATTAAGGGGTTTTGTGTTTGTGTGTACATGTTTGTGTGTGTGTGTGTGATGATGATGCATGCCCGTGTATCATAACTGTTGTGTGTGTCTGTGTGTGCGCGTGTGGGCGTGTAACTATAGTTTAAAACATTCTCAGCTGCAGTCATAATACCAGCCTATCTACACTGAACCAGACTCTATTTACAGTTCATTCAACTAAAGTGCTCCACACATCTCAGCTAACTGTACACAACAACCCGAAGCACTGAAAGTAACAAGTAAGCATGCATAGGCCAGAATGAGAACATGATCACAAGCAAACTCTCGGTTCACGTTTAGAAACCAAATTCTGTTTTAGCACTTTGTGTGGTGGTTTGGTGTTATTATTTCTCTTATAAAGACGTTGTGGATACTAGTGTTTTTCTAATAAAATAAAATGAAAAAGAGATTTGTGAAAGTAAAACATTGCAAAGTTAAAATGCCTGACTGACGTGACAGTGGTTCTGTTATAGTTTCTTAGCAAATCAATAACAGGTTTTTTTTACAGTTTGGGAGACCCCTCAGCATAAAGTGCTATGCAGTGCCAGACACCAGAGCGGATGTGATAGTCTTTACAACAAACAGCAGTGGTTTCTCAGCTCCAGACAATGGGAAACGGCCTGTTTTTGCACCTAACCAAGACCTGCACACAAGCTCGCGAGCTGAGCCACGCTTTCAATTCACTCGGGTTCCTTCGTGCAAAAGTTCCCCGATGCTGTGCAGGGAGGAGGTTTTGCATGAAAGACTGAGTGCTGGTTGGGTAAAAAACCTGGCCCTTTGATGCAACCCCTTGGAGACTGGAAATGAGAAAGACTACTGCAGCAGGAGAGAGGAAGAGAGAGGGTGTCCCCAAGCGTAACATGGCTTAAGGCTGAGTGTCTCAAAACCTGTTTGGACGTAAACACACCAGCCTCAATGAACTGTGTCATCAGATGGCAAATTAATCTGTGATTTCATATATTCACCTGCTTAATTCTCACTATAAATAGTAGTAAAGCTTAACAGATTTTCTTTAAGAAATTGAGTTCTTAATAGAAATTAAAAAAAACGTGCATTTCGCAGATCGGTACAAAATTAAAGGGGAATAGATACAATTAAAACAACTACAGAATCTGGTATAGCCTTAAAAATAACAATAATCAGTTTCATCATTCAGATACATAAAGGCTTTTTCATATACAAGCACACATGCTATCATCTTCACAGGTAGACAGGATTGGTCATATCCTCGTCATTAGGGCCATTATTAGTGCTTCCCAATAAAAACCTTGTGTAGATAAAAACACAGGTAGTTCCTATTAAAAATACTTGATATCCACTGAAGCTTACAGTACGTCTTGTATTGCAGTATATGTTCTTAAGAAAATGCTAGAGAGTACTATGGTATCTAAGCCCTAATTGGAAGTGATATGTTAAGTACAGTACTTGCACCAAAACTGGTTAATCCATAAACTTAACTTAACTAAACCTGGCTTGCTAAAGTTATACAGCTGGTCAGGAAATTTGAAAGTAGTTAACATCAAACATTAAGTAAAATTTTTGTGGGTAAAAGGACAAAAACAAGGTTAAATAAGTTAGCTAATAACATACAGAAGGAAAAGATTGTATATGTGAGTCGGACGAGTTCTTCTGTGCATGCTCAGGGACCCTACAAACATCTAACGCCAGGTAATCCTGGCTTTAAAGAAGGTGCAAGTTCAGTGTTCTCAGCCACTTCTTCAGCAAGCGGTTTCCTCAAAAGGCGGCAGGCGGTGAAATGAAAGCTTCGGCTTGGGCGGCGAAGGGAAGGAGGAGATGGGATTCTCCCTTCCTCTCGCCTCCACTCCCTCCTCCGTTCGTCTCGTTTCCTCTCTCCTCGGGGAGTGATCAGCGTCTCCCTCTCTTTACACCACAGTGCTGACAGACGGGTCAGACAAGTTGAGTTGGCCCGTGATGTCAGTGGGTGGGTACTGCTGCAGAGGTGAAGAGAGATGGGGGGGGAGGAGGAAGGGACACATATAACAGGGTCATTTTGTGACATTGTAGCATTGTTTTAATAATGCTAGTTAACTTAATTATCTAAACATTCATTTTTTTTTGTTATGAACACCTGTGCTTCATTTCTGCAGAAATGTAGAAGCAGGGGGGTTCTCTAACCCCTCCCAGGCACACCTTAGTTTTGTAGTTTTTGTGGAATCTCTGTAGTTTGGATTTTTTGTAAAGCAGTTTGGTTGTGCCTGAGGTGGGCTAGTTGGGAGCAGATGTAAGGTCCTGAGTCTAGACAACAGCACATTTGCATCAGGCATATTTTCTTTTTTTTTTAGCCTGACGACACGAACATTTCTTGCCATGGGTAAAACGTACAGCTCATTAATCTCCCCCCCGTCACTTCCACGCATGCTCATGGGCGGCTTCTCTAATTTTAGCAGCTCAGGAGGAGAAGATGAATTTTAAGGCTGATCTCAAATGTGCTGTTGTGTTGGACTCTTACATCCAGTCCCTGCTTCACTGTGCTTCTTTTAAAGCAGAGTGCGTTGAATTATAGGCGTCTACAGTGCTGAGAGGGGAAACAAGATCCCGATTCCATGCAGGTGCTTAGTTTCTATGGCAACAGTGGTTTTGCTTTTGACTGAAGTCTTTTGAGTGCGTTGTCTGACAGTAAGCCATATTTCTACATTGCTGAGGCTGCTTTTTCTGCTAATGAGCAAGAAACCCGATGAAACAATAACTCGTTGAACATTGTTAATGTGGTCAATTACATCATAAATAGAGCGTGTAACATGCTGGCTTTTTTTGCGTGGCTTCATGTTTTGGAACACAGTGAGATTGGCTGGAGTACCTCAGCTACATTATGTTCTTTATAGTCCAACTGATTTCCAACATGCCAATCATAATCCTAACTCACACAGCACTGTGTTGGAAAAAGCTGTTTTGTAATCCAATGTGAAAGGTGAAATCTATTTGTTTTTGTACATTCAATGCATTCCAAATGAATAGACATTATTGCACTGCAGAACCAAAACAGGGAAGAGTCTTGCCTCAGTGTACCCATTTCATATGTACTTTTTGTCTTTCTCAATTAAGCAAGATCTTAGGATTTAAGTGCCTCTCGTTTCAAGCTGATAGAGCCAATACATTCAAGCATATGAGCTTCAGAAGCTGTTATGATGCAACTGACATGCTGACAGATAAGGCAACATCCAGACTGAATAGTATGCACTGTTAAATTGTCTAAATTAACAGGAGTCAGAGTGGATGTCCCTCATCCCCTTGACCCGCGAGTTGCATCATCATATGGCTTACAGCCCCCATTTTGGGTCTCTTCATGTCTTGTACCGTGAGGACCTGCTAACAGCGCACCCTACTGGGGTCAAGTGGACCAGCAAAAGAGAGACACTTCACTGACATCACAACCACAGTTAATGGTTATAAAGCTACTTATCCAATACAGGTATGGCGATTATTCTTAATATATGGCACAACTACAAAGAGTATTTCTACTTCTTCTACTGTTACTACAGCTATGACAGTCATTGGCATGCTTGCAGAGGGAGAGAGGAGCAGTGTGGCATGTGGGTGAGGGACACTGAGACTCAAGTCCATTGATATCCATTAATATAAAAGAAGAACATTTATATAAAATCAAAATAAAGGTCAAACATTGAGGATGGCAAATCTTTCATTTGGAGCATCTTTTTTTTGATTATACTAAATCCTTTTATTTTATTAAGCCATTCTTTTTTCCCCACTAGGGCTCCCAAACCAGCATCCGAGCCGTCAAACAGACATATTATTAACAATGGCGATCCCACTCTTCATCTCTTCAAATGAGACCAATTCTATTGAGAAACCTCCAAGGGAGAGTATAGGTGGTTTGGTTCAAAGCAGAAACATTCATAAAAAAGACAGTTAAAACAAGAGAGAGAGAAAGACAGGAGATCAAATAAAAACAGACAAAATACTTTTCACTTTGTGACCCGTTAGCTTAACTTCCATAGGCTACATCTCCCCTGAGAAACACATTCAAAACAATGTTAGTAAAGCAGCCTTTCTGCATAGGTGTCTGTGCTATCTCCAGGGGTTATTGCTGTTTTCTCTTTCTCATGCCAGATTTGGTCAGCGACCAGCTATGTCTGGCGGAGCAGCTGGGCACAAATGACTGCGGGTCACTGGTTTGTCAGAGCACTCCAAGCTTGTGGAGTACAATCTCCCGACCGCAACGAGCACAGCATTTTTCAACTGAACTGTGAAGGAATGGAGAAAACCTGACACTCTCATTGTGCTGCAACAAAGGAGTCAAGCAAAGATATAAAGATGGTGTAAAAAGTGATGTAGAAAAACCCCCACAATAGCTTGTGTTTGTAACACAGTGAGAGTCTAAGGCTTCACCGAGTTTGTAGCCCGTAAAAAAACATGATTAAAACATAAAAGAAGACAGTCTTCACCACCTGAAAATATACCCTGAAAGAGGCATGCACAGTTCAGACCACGAGGACACTGAAAAATAAACAAGAATTATGACAAACAAAATATGACAAAGCAAAAAGTAAATTGATTAATAGAAATCCATGAGTGTAATCCTGAAATAGACATGTTGATAAATAAAACAACACATTAGTTTTCTTCCCAGGAGGACTGGTCATCACGACTACCTTGGAAATGGATTTTGGAAAAAAACAAAACAAAACACCAGCGCATGCTTTTCAAACCAAAGGCAAACCAACAACGACTGTAACCCAAACGCGGGCGGGATTGATGCAAAGAAACGATGGATATACGAAGGATCAAGCAGTCAAAAGGACAGGACAACACAAATATTTAAATGCTTACATACGGCACACACACACACACCACAACGCCACCAAAAAAGGACACAATCGCCAGAATCCACGTCCAAACCAGAGGCAGGGAGGAAGAGCAGCCCAAGACAAAACACACTGGCAGACTGCTTGCTTTTGTCGCCCCCCTCCTCCAGAGGAACACGCCACTAAGCCCACCAAAACCCCAAAAATCCTGGACACCCGGGATGACCCCTGCCCAAATTCAGAGCCCAGCTCCTGGCCTGGCCTGATCTGAGTTCCTGCACTGATGCCCTCTGGCCTGTAAAGGACCTACAGATGCTAAATGGTGATGGCTGATCGATGGTGAACGGACAGACACATGGCAGAGGCCGCGGAGCCATGTGGAAATGAGTGAGTGGAACATGGCACTCTCTCGCGGTCGGATATGGAGATGTGGGACAGAGAAGGAGAAAGAGTGGAAGTAGAGACAGAAGACGAGAAGGAGGAGAAGAAGAGGAAAGAGAGGGAAGAATAAACAAGGGAAGATGTAGCTTCTTCGTCTCCTTACCGTGTCTTTGGAGGACCTACGTCTCTTGATGCTGGAGGCCAGGGTGGTACTGATGGACCTAAAAGAGGCTTTCTTTTTGGGGTCGGGCTCTGCTCTACCACTTTTCCTATCCTAAAATAAATATATGTAGAAACATTATTCATGTTCTCTGGCTGGGGTGATAACTGTGGTTTCAGTCTCACCCATTCTCTCTTCCCACCACCACACCACCCACCNCCTCCACCACCACCACCTCCCACCACCCCAATAAATTACCTTATTTAATAATGTCTAAATAGTGGAAGAGACCCTGTGAGACTACAGCATTTGGAAATGTAAAATGCGCAAAGAGGGAGAAAGAAAGGAATAAAGCCTGTTAGATGTGAGAGTGGAAATAGTCTGCTGAGTCTAAAATGAGGGTTTTCATCTGCATTTTATGCAACATTGTCACAGTGGGACTGCACAAAGATGGCACACTAGTCCTCTAGAAATGTACTGACACATTCACTCGACCCCTAGAAATGCATTGGAATGAGTGATGGCTAGTAAAGATGTCAGTGGGTGTGATACCTATGTTACACTACTTTAACCAAATATTCTGCCTTTACGCTCACTACTGCCCGAACACACACTTTAGTGATGCAGCTTCGTCATGTCAACACACAAGCGGTCTTAAGTTAAAAATGAATGAACTAAGCAGTATGTCGAATATGTTGTAACAGTTAATATCTAGAGTTTTGTCTCTACTTGGTTCTGATCCAGGTCAGAGCTCTGGAAAACATTTAGAAATGCAGTCCTGTCAAAAAATAAATACAACAGTAAAATAAAGAAGCAGTTTTAACCATATCCTTACATAAGATGGTGAGCCAATTTGGTGCCCTCCCTCCCTCATACCATCCGAGTGCCCCACAGCTACTCTCAGCACAATAACTGGGTGTTTGTGTGCAAAAAAACAACTCATATTAAGGTATTCTTACATCCTGAGTCTCTAGAGAGGAAGAGGGCTGCATTGGGGGAGAAAAGAAAAATAAAATAAATTTCCATCCACTTGATCGTTATTACTTTAAAGAAGATCCTTAAGCAAAAGCCGAGGGAACCAAAAAGGGCGGATATTTAAAAAACACTAGCAAAGCAAACATTCACATCCAAAGCCAGGCAGGTATAAAAAGTCGAGAAGCTACAGTGTCAGAGGCCAGTAAAATGCATGTCAAAGAGGGAAAACAACAGCGACAAAAGTCAGTAATTTAAGCCCATTTAAAGTCATTATACCTGAAAGTGGTATAATGGAAATTCACCCCACACACAAGGGAATGGGATGGAAGATGAGATGGAATTGATAAGAAAAAAAGGTTTCAAAAGGAATGGTGGCCTACTATAGCTGCAAAAATATTCTTTCTCATAAGTTAAAGTGCAAAAAAGGAAAAATCTGCAATTCTATACGCTTGACTTCATGAATATCTGAGCAGATGGAGGCTAAAAGTTGCTATTTCTAAAAGAAGAAAGCAATCTAAAAGGGATGTTATAAGTGGAGGATGAGGGAGTAGTTGCAGGGAGGGATGCCCTTTGGGCGGGCGGGGCAGTGTGGTGTGAATTTCAACATGCCAAAACATTTTATGAATGGAGAGAGGGAAAAGGGGGGAAAACATAGAATAAGTAAACACAAAACAAATAGCATGACAAATCAATCCTGGTCAGCACTGGCCCCGCAGAACATCCTTTTTCATCAGGTCACATGACTAGGCACTTTTAGGGTCACTCATCAACCCGCCAACCAGCACTCTTCGCTCAACCCCCTAATGGCATGATATCAGGTCGGGGGGTAGGCATTAGCTGGCGTGGAGGATAGATGAGAGCTGGCAGAGAAGTGGTTGGTGCACAACATCACTCGATTTTAGTTCAGGTGATAATAAATAAAAATGTATTTTCCTGTTGGAAGATGACATCTCATGTTAGTAAACGGAGAAAGTCAGCCTGTACAGCAAGTGCCTCTAACTGTAAGTGTCTTGGTTCAGGATAAATCAATGCCCAAGTGACGTAAATTCTCTTCTTTGAATATTTAATTGCCACCATTTCTTACACGTTTGAGACTGCAGGGGTGCAGTCTGGCCGCTCTGAGCCCTGAGGAGGTGCTGCGTGTGCACATGCATCGCATGCTGGACCATCAGATGAAGCGTGGCACGGGACTCGCACAGTGTACAACAGCCGCCTGTTTCTTGTCAGAAACAGAAGCGAGCTGCTACAGTGCATCGTCATTATACACCATCATTATTATCATCATCATCATCATCATCGCTATCATCATCACGCAACAAGGTTTCTGACACTTTGTTTTGACCCCAAACTGACACCAGTTTCACTCTTGTTCAGACAGTGCACTTCTGAGTAACATCTGTTTTAAAAGGAAAAGCTAAAAGACAGACGTGTAGTCTCTCAGTGATGTAGTGGCCAACAACATGTTGGGTAAAAGCACTGGCGATATACGATACATATATACAGTATATACAGCAGATATGTATTTATATAACACACAACATACATTTAGGGATGCATCTTTAGTTAGTATAGAGTATTAGAGTAGAGTAGTATTAGATAGTATAGTGATATTGGCCAGTATTAGCTTATTACAGATATATTGGTGTCAGCATCAATACCTGGTCCTTGGCGCAGAAAGCAAACATTTCTTTCATTTCTGAGAACACTTACCAGATATTTTTAAGAAAGAACTGTAGCTGGAGAAGTTTGTAGTTTGTCAAATTTGACGCTGCAGAATGCTCTCTGTAATCAAGGCACAGCTTTTTAACATTGTAATTAGATGCGTGTGTCTCCGTTAGAGGGACTGCATTCAATTGTGTTTGATGGAAATGTTGGTGAGACCTAGTGAGATTGCTGTCAGGACTTTTAAATCTTTAATAACTGATTTTTTGACAGCTTGGGGGCAAGCTGTGAACACAAAACTGACACATTATCAAGTTTTATGTTGACATGGCGAAGTAGTTAGCAAACAGTTGCATAATTTACTTATATAGCAGATACAGGTTCAACATAAGGATTCATTCGGAGTCAAGTCTCTGGCCACGTGGTGAATTCAAGTCCAATATTCTCTCCCTTTTAGCTCTGTTTTTGCTCTCCACCAACTCCTGAGGGAAATATCTAGCTCTTTAGTGGCTTTGTGTATCTGCCATCTGGGCAGGAAACAAATGGCTGCTGTGGCCTGTCTACAACCAAAATCGTAAATTTGAAGGCTGTCTTTACTTTCCTCAAATCCAAACACATCTGTCACAAAAGGACCAAAATTGTACATACTTACTTTGCATAATGTAAATTTAGATCATAAAGATTTAAATCAGACAAGAATACTTTGAGAATACTCAGGTCTACCCCCCACTACATCTCTGTGGCTACAGCTCCTCAAAGCTGGAATTTCTTTGCTATGCAATTCTAAAAATGCATGCATCTTTATTCTTCATAAAGCACTGTGAAACAAGCAACACGGTTGGTCTGGTACTTAACCTTATAATTTCAGTGGTTTTGAATATTAACAGCATGTAGACTAGAGATAGCATCAGCCTGCAGAGGATGAGGGATGTACTCCATGAACAGGTTTATGTTAGTCAGAAGTGCACGTTCTTTCAGGTTACAACCCTGTGTTTAACAGCATGTGGGTGCACAGTACTGCACAGTGCTTTGCATAATACACCAACCTGAGGCAGTATAAGCACATAATTACACACAAACACATGAACAAGCAGTCTAAATGATGCCAACAATGGGACTCCAGGTTTCAGTGCTTGCTGTAGTAGAGAAAGGAGGAGGCCACATAAACTGTGATCTTAGAGTTTTCTCCGTGATGAGTTAGTGTCCTACATAACCAAGTTGTCATTTTTAATTTGTGAAAAGGAGATCACGGTGAGTAATCAAATCAGTGCACCCAAACAGTATGAATATCCTGAATAGAACAGATTGTATTAGCTCGACTTGGCTTCGTGGGCTCCCTCTCTGCTCCTTGCATGAGACCCCATTACAGTGGTTATATTTAGGGCAGTGAAGATTGTGTGTGTCTGTTTTTTTTTTTTTTAGCTCTAGGGTGCACAGTGACGGTCGATGAGCAAGATGAGCATGCATGAGCCGCCTTTGTTCAGCGGTGCAGAGAAATCAACGTGATCATCGCTGACATGGATATAAAATGCGCTGATCTACGGGCAGTTTAGTGTGTCCCTCTCCTTTCTCAGTGATGCCCCCCCTAACCCACCCCCAGCATGCATTTGCCTGCTGTGTGCGTGTAGAGAACGCACATCCATATGAGGACACTCACGACAGTTACATACAGTAGTCAGGTTGATGGCAGACGCTCTCAGGAGGACACTGATTTGCTGACAGGCACTTGTGATATTATACTGTACCTTCCTCCAGCCCTGCTGCCTCTATTCAGCAGGGCCAAATACGAACCTTTGGTTCAAGGCTTACTGATACAGGGGCCACATCACAGGCTCACAGTGTGACTGGCCATTAAATGTGGAACCCCTACACCTCCAAGCTTTCCAGTCAGGGAGGGAAACCATCAAGAGTAAAAGGAGGGATGGTGTCATGGTTAATTGCATTCCAGCACGGGGGCAAATAATGCTCTTTATTAGCTGAACGGAGGACCTTATTGCTTGATTGTAGCTTAAAGGGTTGGTTCACTCAAATTGCAAAAAAATTATAAAATTTACTCCTAGTGTTATCTTGCCATGCAGATGTCTTTGAATTATAAATTAAATTGCATTCACCTAAGTTTTATTGGTTTGGTTACAGACATTTCAGATGTGGATATCTCAAAAGCCCAGCACACAAACCTAAAACTATCTGCATAATACCACTAGGGCAAGTAGAAAAATATGTATTTTTTTTAAATTTGGGTGAACTGACCCTTAAAATTGATGTCTGCTTTTGCTTTCATTGCCTTGCATGAAGCCTCTGGCATGTAAGATAAATTTGATTCATTTGGTGTCTACATTATGGACACTGCAGTGGATAAGGAGACATACTGGGAGAGTCACTGCAGGGTGATTGAACCAGGGCATTGATTTGAATCTTTGTGCTCTATTTGTATTGCTAGCTCCTGGCTTCTGTTAGTATGGTGAAAAAAACAATGATGGCGCGATCAAAGTGCATCAACCGTACAGTAATGCCTGTTATTATTGTTTTTATGTTCCTGGCAATACATTTGGTTATTTTTGTTGGGTTTCCATGTCCACATCATCTGACCTTATGAAGAGTATAAGCGCCACAGCAGCTTAGAAAATACTAGTTCATGCCATGGACATGGGAGGTGAAGTTTAAATTCAGATGTCCAGCATGTTAGAGGGTTACGGGGCTGATTATCTTATTGTTACTCTAACAGCGAGAGGTGACATGGGGGGTGGAAATGGTTCTGCTAATTAGTTACATACTAATGAGGGGGTCCCGGCCACCGCTTGACTTCCAGAGGCCTCCTTACTCTCCTGCAGGCACAACACAAGAGACACGGGTGCCATTGGCCTCTGGAAACTGTTAGGACCTACAAGGTGAGGATGCCTTACAGTACATGAAGGCATCTGAGATCACAGTTTGTCGCACAGTGATCTGGCAGTCTGACCACCACTGAAAATGAATAGCCGCTAGAGAGGTTGAGAGACAGAAATCAACCCCCGCGAGGAGAGGGCTTTGTTGTCTCTCTTGCAACCCAATCAGGGCCCTTCCGCCTTTGCGTGTGAGCGGGCAGAGGGGATCAGTCCTACCTGCAGGTTCTTCCTCCAGACGTTGACGGCCGCAAAGGCCAGCTGCATCTGCTTCCTGCGGGCGTCTTTATGGCGCTTATAGGCGATTTCGATGAAGATGAGGAAGATCCCTGCTGCTATGCCTCCAGCCACCAGCATGAAGACCCCTGTTGGGATGGGACAGATGAAAAAGAACAGAGCAGAGGTAGAGATTTGTGAGCTGCTGGTCTATAACCCACGCCGCTTACGCTGAGCATGAATGCATGGTCTGCCTGTCATGCTCAGCGGTCGCCCCCTCCTTTTTCAACCAGCGCCTACTGACGACGGCGGCTGCGAACCACACAAAATTAATAGAAGACCACAACTGCACAAAGTCACAGCACAAGATACTGAACGGCACACTTCCACAGAGCACCCACGCCGACACTAAAACAACGATTTTGTAAAGGTATTGGACAAAAAAGCGCTACAGTACCTTACCACTGCAGTTTTTGTCCAATCACTTTTTAACGCTTTCTCTACGCGATAAGGACCATACCTGCCATGTTTTCAAAGGTGAGTGTGGCTGGGGCATTGCTCCTTGAGTCACACTCCTGGTATCTCACCCAGGTTTTATCTAGGTCTTCCATGAAGCCGTTCTCATGAGAACTGCAGGGGGTTGGGGGTGGTGGGAAGAGAGGTGACAAAGTTAATACACGCCGCATATGACGGAATATTTGAGCCGCTCACTCCCAGATAGCAACATAAATGAAACAGAGACAGCTGGACAGGTGACAAACAGACATAAACTTGACAGAGACAAACAGACAGAGAGGGTAGGAGAGGGGAGATACAGAGAGAGAAGATGTGACATAAGGCGATGGCTGTAAATGGCCAAATTCGTGACCAGGAAATCATATTGATAAGAAACAAAAAAAGTCATACGAGTAATGCAGCTTCGGCTGGGACAGACCTGAGAATGGCCAGGGACACATTCTGTTTCCAGGGGCTGTCCTTGCGCATGCCTATGCCAAAGCCCGAACGGAAAAACAGCTCTCCCGTGGTCACCAGGTCGCACTTCTGCGAAGCTTCAAACTCCAGCACCGCAGAGTCCCAGATGAAAGCATGCAGCTTGCTGTGGGGGAGGGGGAGGGAGGAGGAGGAGGAGGAAGGAGGGAGGAGGAGGAGGAGGGGAAGGAGGGGGTTACGGTGCGACAGTACAATGATTTACATACACATTTACGGCTCCCACCCCTCTCTCTCTCTCGCACACCAGATCGTGTGTGTCATTCAGCGTTTACCATCTCTACCGCTGCTTATGGCCCAAATGAAATCCAATGCCAGATGGGTGAGGGCGCGTCCCCCATTGGATTTCCCCCATCTCAAAGATGTTCGTCTGGGTACAACCTGAAAAAGGGCGCTCCTCCACTCAATGTTAGCTTAACCGCACACTGGTGCCAGTGCTGTTGACACGTCCACACTTTCTCCTATCCCTGGCTGTCTGTCTCGGCTGGGTGATGGGCCTGGATCAGAGGGAACGCCGCAGTAAGTTCTGCTGCTTCCACCTGGTCCCGAGGCCCATGTCCCCCCCCTGAGCTGTCTGGACTCGCCCTATTCTGCGTGCCTGATAGGTCGAGCAGCCGGCCGACACGTGCTCGGGTCGGCCCGGCCTGGCCGAGACTCACTTGTCACGCACAGCCTGGATGGCCTCGGCGGCACTCTCATAGTTGTGCTTCTCCATGTGGCGGTACATGGTGCTAAGCTCCACCTGCCGCCGGAAGTAGATGTCCACGGAGCTCTGCTTCACCGTGGCGTAGATGAACTTGTCGGATGGGTTTCTCAGCTGCATAAGGGGACAGGGAAAAGACACAAATAGTCAAGTATTGATCACTTATAACTTCCATTGATGTATAATTCATACAAGCTCACATTAATATATTTTCTATATGTTGTTTGGTAGTGACAAGGTCCTAGTATCATTCTTTACACACTCTTGGGTCATTGATGCCGGTGATGCGCTCCTCAGGCCGGTCCAACACCAGGAAGGCAGCCAGGTTGGCAGTATAAGAAGCCACAATGATCATGGCAAAGCCGGCCCACACCATACCCAGGATTCTCGCTGAGAAGCTGCGCGGCGCACCTGTGTGGCAAGTTCAAGTTTTGACCTTTCAGCCTAGTAAATTCCAATTTCTAAATGGATTAGTCATGTACAGTAGTTCGCTTGATTCTTATTTTTCTGTTAAGTGACAGTTCTACCACTCAGTAATAATAAGCCCTAATGCTGGTACTTCTGTTATTACTTCTATCGGTACAAGAACTACTACTGCAAATAATAATAACAAGGATCGTTAACCCATATATTATAGTCAATTATAATAAACACTCTACTCATGTATTAGAGGTTTACAGCACATCCTAGAAAAAAGAAATCACCAAAATATAGCCCAACAAAATGACAGACATGAAAAGGAAAAACTAAAAGAGAAGAGAAACAAGCAAAGGAAATAGGCAGAAACTGTTAAAAGACAAGCTGCAGCAACATCTTTCTTTACAAAATGTGATTTGAAAGGAATTAATTTGTCATCCTCAAAGAAAACATGACAGTGAGGCAACACCTGGAGCCACAAACGCCTTGGCTTTGGTCTTTATACAACTGCAAAACTGTGTAAAGACGAAAGTATTGAACAGCAGTACAGTGTTCTGGGAGAAAGGGGGCATTTTCTGTTGAATAAGTGAGGATTTGGAGATTTTCAGTAATGACTTTTTCTTTTTTCTCATTGGATCCGTCTTACCTTCTCCTATTCCAGAGTTCAGCAACACTCCCCAGGAGAACCACATAGCAGATGATAAGGTGAGGGCATCTTCCTCTTCTTCTTCACTGTTTACTTTAAATCTTCCAAACGGGCTAGAGGGAAGAAATTGTGAGGGTTGCAGGAGATAAAATGAGAAATAGCAGAGAATCTCTAGTGGGCAAAACCCTGGCGACCCCCAACAGGGAAGGGAACTGAACATGAGCGAGCAAAGCAAGAGGGAGACAAACTCAGAAAGAAAACAGACAAAGGCGGCAGCACAGACAGAGCGGTGGGATGGCTGGAGTCAATCTTCACCTCTGTCTGCCGTGGTGTCCACACTGAGGTAAGATCTGCAGCACGCGCGAGTGCATACTCACATACATTCACTGATTCAGTCGTGAGTACACATAAACACGCACATGGGCACACACATATATACACGGGTTCCCCTTGTACCTGAACCGGTCTAGTAGGTAAAGCATCACCGCCACCACATGCACCGAAAGACCCACCAGCAGCCACAGCGTGCTTTGGAACGGCTGCATGAACGAGTCCAGTGTACTGCGAGGGATTTCCTGAAAACACACAATTGGTTATTGATTGATAATGAACTACTTTAATTAGCTTAAGTTTGCATATTATGGACTAACATAAAAAATATCAGTCTGTTTCCAAGTTTATCACCTTAACTTTACAACTCATGTACATGTTACAATTTTAATTATTGCAGTACAAAAATTGTATGTGTTTTTCCTGCTGTTTCAGGCAGGCTTTTGAGTCTGTTCATAAAAATCATAAAGCAGACTCTTGAAATTTGCTTGAAGTGTGTTTTCAATCACAGTGAACTTCAAAGTGACGTTATATCAAAGAATGTCAGCCGATGAAGTGTCACCTCATAGCAATAACTGACAAAAATAAATGCAGAATTGCGACAAGTTAGTTAACTGGACTGAGAGATTTTAATACCATATTAGTGAAAGTAGTGAAATTGATACCATACTAGATTTCTAGAACACATTATTTACAAAATGATCAGGAGTGATATTTCCAGCAAATGGGCAATAACGTGAGGGCTAAAAACACTGGTATGATCCTCTTAAAAAAGGCTGTGACACAACAGATACCAATGATAGATGTGTATAAATTCAACTCCCACTGAAGATCTATTTTAAGGTGAATGATGTCTCATTATCAATAACTTGGGATACTTCTCACTTTTTAAATTTGACAACCTCTAATACAGTTTAGCACATTTCTGAGCATCATTATGAACATCAGCAGACATATATTGCCCAACATACATTTCTCAGCTTCATCACTGTGTTGCCCTGTGTTTGTGCTGTCGAAATCAAGGTATCAAATAATTGGTTGTCTTGGGGATTCGGTAGTTGTGATACATTACACGCACAAGAGATAAAAATTGCCTTAGAGGGTAGAGGATTCTACAAGAACAACAATATGTGCAAGCATCGAGTGGTTCGGCCTTGATCGAGCACCAAATGAGCTGAAAGTGGACACTTACCTTTTTAACGAGGATGGTGAGGCCTTGATATTTAAAGGGTTTGGAGAATTCGATGTACTGGGCTCGTTCGTTGTTTATTGTCAGCGGGGCAACAATCATGTCAGCCAGGCCCCCCAGGAGCTCTCCCATCATGCCATTCCACTCTTTCTTGTTACTGTTGTTCACCTGGAGTCCCAAAAGGAAGGTGTTAACAAGAGAATCAGCAATCAACCTGCTGTTCTATAGAGTAGGCCACAGTATACCAGGCTGTAAGGATTAGGATTGAGCCTCCTAGGGATATAAGTTCTAGGCATGCTCCGCATCTTTGAAACTGGCTCTGTCTTACATAAAGACAGCTGGCTATTTTCAGTTGTTTTTAAGATCATGCACTGAAGAACACAAAATGTGTAGAATGTTGTGCTCATGCTTTGCTTACAGGAAAGGCCTTTTCTGGGCTAGTGTCCACAGAGAAAATATGTAACCTGTATCATGTCCCTTTTCTCTTCGTTTTTTCTCATCTTACTTTTGTAAATGTTGGTTCTGTATTGGCTTGTTTTGCACAATCATGCTTTTAGGTTTGATTTTAAACCTGCAGGAACAGACTTTTTGCCTGCTTGTGACACAACACTGACATATGAGCGTTTATAAGTTGAACTTGTTCCCAAACAGTTGCTTTTTTGCATATCCAGCAGATGCAGTATAATAATTCTTTGGAGTTGTGTTTCTGGACACCTGGTAAATGTAAGTCCAATGTTGACTTCTTTTAGCTCTATAATAGAAGGTCTGTACCAGCTCCTGAGGTCTATTTAGCTGTTAAATGTTCCACTGCATTCAGCAGGTAGTCGTTAAGTGTGCTATTCGGCAGTAAGATGTGGAGTCATAGGAGCGCCACAAAAAATAATATATTATTGTAAAAGAATAAAAAATAAATGTTGACACAAAGAACAAATCTGTACATTTAAATAGAAAAAATAAATACAACAATGAATAAGTAAATAAAACATGTGGAAATATAAAGAGATAATATAAAATAATAATAACTAGCATTTTGATTTATTATCACATTTATATCTGTGTGCATGTACACATTATTAAATATATATACTGCAAAAAAAAGTCTGTGTATTTTTAAACGTTCTGAATTAATTAATTTCTTTTTATCTCTTTATTTTTCATTATTCTTTTCCCTGGTGCTTTTGCTTTTTCCAATTATTTTTTTTCTTTTTCCTATTGCTCTTGCTATTCCTTGAAGAGCCAAACAGTCAGTCAGTTGGCTTTGGGCCTTCCTTTCTACGTAGTCATTTCCTGCCACATGCATCCTGCTTTGGCTAGAGTTTTTTTAGTGCGGAAAAAAGAAAGACACAGACATGTCCCACCTAAAAGAAACATGATTTGAAAATCCTAACCAATGACAAAACCCAGAATGGTTCCTGTCCCTGCTAACCAATGACTTTAAAGCACCACTCCACATGGCCCTAACATGCATTACTAATATTAACACTCTACCATTACTAGCCAATGTTAGCTAAGCTGTTATTAGCTTACAAGTGTTAGCTAAATGCTAGCAATAAACTTACACCAGCTTCTAGCTATAAACTGCTAACTGTTAGCTAAACATTACTGTGTTGCAAAAATATAAGTTAGCAAACTATTGAGGGGATAGTGTAATCTGTTTTGAATTAAGAGCAGTTTCATCAAATAAAACTTGATTTTGTTGCAAAGAGATTAGGCAAATATGCATATGACGGATGAGTTGTAAATTCAGTGTCCCATAATGCAAGCTTAGGTTAAATATAATTTAGGTCGCGGCATGTGTCCTATTTTGACATATAACAAAGACAAACCCTTTCGGGGCTAATAAAAATGAATCAGCCCTGCCAAGACAAGAGATTTTTTGGCATGTGAATGAGGTATGTTGTTTTCCAGTTTGTATCATAGAATAGGCAGTAAAAACAATTTCATTTTTCCCCTGGGATTTGGGTTTATGTGGCACATTAGGCCTGGATTCTTTTTACATCACAACTAGTCAGCCCTTCCAAATTTATGCAAACACTTGGTGGCCATGGTAATTTCTGTTCGCCTAATCCTTTTGTGTAGAAATTCAAAGACTGACACTAGATCAGTGATGATGGGCAAATTCACCTGCTGGACACTTATCTGTGGGTCTCCATTCTACAATTATATATATTTTTTTTTACTTATTGCTTCAGCTCTGAATAGTTAGTGAGACTGTTACTGGAGTAAAGGAAAATGATTTGGGACATTAAAGTTATGAAAAGTAATAAATGTGAGATATTAGGTGCAACCAGTGCCTCATGAAAAAATATGACAAATACTGCAATAAATGTAAAACTAACCCTCTCCTGAGTTCCAAATTTCCCATCAGCCACCAGGTGCACCTCATAGGTAAAGTTCATGGTCATAGCCAACTTAATCAGGAGGTCAATACAGAAGCCATAACAACACTGGGGTACAATTGGGCGTCCTGTAACAAAACCAGCAACAGTTGCAAGTTACAATCACTTTTGAGGAGACATGTTAGAATTGTTTTGTTAATCCAAAGGCGGCGCACGTAGACTGAACAAAATGCATGACAGAGCGCACTGCAGACGGCCACACCAATCACACTGTTTTCCAGAAACACAGCATACACACCAAGCATGTCCCGGCATCCCAACAATCTCTCATTCTGAATGGCACACTCAGCATCATGCATACATATATAGATACCTACTGCATATATATGTATGCATCTCCAGTGGGTGTTTGGCGGGTGCAGTAAAAGCACAGTGATAATATAAACGTCCCTGATGGGTTACCTGGGATGGTCTCATTGGGCCCAGTGCAGATAACCTTTTTAATTAAGACTCCATTTAATGTCATTTCCTCCTTGCATGTTCCATCCAGCTGAGTGGGTTTCACATATACAAATGGTTCCTGGTGTATCGTCACTATCTACAACAGACGGGACAGAAAGCTGTTTATCATGTAGTCAGAGGTGGATCCGTTGCGATGCTGGCCGATTTTGGTGTGGCCCGTGAGGGAGAAAAAAATATTCGGAAAAACCAAGCAGATACACAAATACCCACTTACAAACTCCAAGATACACATGGACACAAACACAGACAGATGACTGTAAAAATAACTGACAAGTATACAGATGAGAGCTTCTTTGCAGCTCTATGACAAATTTGAAGAGATGAAAGTCATAACAAATACATCACTGCTGCCTTTAAGGACATAGATTAACTTCCCTCGCCTCTGAGAAATAAATGTCAGAACACTGTCCAAAACGAGTTTATCAGCTAAGATCCAGCACTCTATCTGTGTAGACATGAACGTCACATTGCAGCAACAAAGTGAAGGCACCCTACCTTTAATCGAGTGGACATCTGGAAGCCCTGTGGTTTCTCAGTCTCTCCTCCGGGCCAGATGATCTTCCGCTGATTGTTCATTACCACCTGCAGGGATGCCACAGACATATACAGTATTATAGGTGAGTGCTGACAGAAGGCATGCTGCTGATGAGGCTCCAACACTGTGGGTGAGCATCACTAATGAGTCAGCTTTATATAACCACAGCTCAGCGGTTCTTTTATTTATTTTTTCGACCTCTGACTTATGTATCATACCTGAGGGTTTCAGGAACTTATTATCACACCCATCACCAGGGAACTGAACTGCTGATCTTCACAGTCCTTGTTATTTACTGTGTTTGCAAGGCTGGCCCATAACCACCATGAACTAGAAAGTAATAAAATTTGACAAAATAATCTCTTTGCACAAGGGCAACTACAGAGATACTTTGCTCAGTCACTCCATGCTCAAATCAAATATATTTTATGTACAAACCAGCTTTCTAAGTTACATTTTGAAATGTTTTTAGCTGTTGTTTCCAAATTAAATACAACGTGCAAAACCTTAAAACTTGCATTGGACAGGTAGTCCAAAAGGGTGAACATTTTGTCAAGTTATGTTATGGTTGTATGGTTACACAGTTATCAGAAAGGATCATTTTCATGTCCTTCCTCTAATGGAGAGTTTAATTCACGAGTAATGTTTCTTTTGTAAAGCCAAACCCAAAAGACAATCCATAATGGATTTTGAATGTCGGAGTCTGGGTTTTCTTATACGCAAATAAATGGAAACCAGTGGCTGCCTGAGAGGTAGGAATTGGAATCTATTGGAAAACTATCGACTGAGCTTTTTAAAATGGTCAGCAATGAAAATAAATCTTTTCTCTATGTCCCTGTTTTATAGCCAGGGCTCATGAAAGACACAGTTAGGCTTCATATTCATTTACATGCAGCTCCTGCTTGCCATCTAGAGTTGACTGCAGTCAACAGTGAACACATCTCCAATCCTTCAGAGAAAAAGTTCATGGCAAACCATTATTCAACCAAAGGTTACATGACGCCACAACTGTCTAGCCTAGCAAAATCAACTGGTAATTTCTAAAGTTTAAAGGCGTTTTGGTTTTGCTGACCTCCTGTAGTTTGACTTCTCGGCAGACAGGCAAGCTGTGGTGAGAGGTGTTAAGTTACTCTTTAAAATGCCTGGTTCTCTCCCAGACCTCCCTGCATTCAGGTGTAAATGTACTGTATGTAAATAAAGAAAACAAGTAAATATTTGAGAAGTCCTTCAAATTCACTATGACAGACTGCAGCAGCGTCTTGTTAGCTTTGGCTGAACTGCAGTTTTTTTGTTGTTGCAGAGACTGAGGACTGTGGAGTTGCCCTACATAGACTGCATTGTACTATAGATAGAAATCTGGAGCTGCATGTCCCGTATGAATAAAGAAAATGGATTACTACATACATGAAGTACACAGACATACTCGAGGGCAGTAAGTTTAAGGGAATGGACTTATTTTTTAAATGTCCATAAAATGTGCCTCACAGTTGTGTCAAATATGCCAGAGTTGCCTCTGTTTGTGATCTCACCTGTGTTCCATTGTATATGCCGACTTGAATGAGTCGACTCTTCTGGTAGTTGAGTATACTGTAGTGGGCATACTTCCTGTCTCCGTCGTCATTGAACTCCACGCGTCCTGTTAGGCCCTCTGGGTATTTAGATGACATCAGCACCCTGTTGCAAGCAAATAAAAATTATTATTTGTGAGTAGCCTACACATCTGTTCATGCATGGAAAACTAATCCATTTCGAGTAACTGTGGATTTTCTTGTGTATTGGTACAAGGCTCTCATTTCAGTGCATGTGTGAAAATGACTTTATTCACCACATTTTTTGCTGAAAATATGATTAAGAAGCCAGAGCTGTGGTTGTTGAGCTGCGACGATATCTGATGTTTTTGTCACCCCTTATCTGTTTGGAATCAGAGCACTTATTTTTTGTTATGCTGCTAAGAAAACACTTTAACTGGGTCAATGGAAACTCAGTTGCTTCATTTGGAATGAAAAAAAAAACGTTTCTAGTACATTCTGGGAAAACCAGATAAACCTGTCACTCTGTAAGGCAGCTTTCCTGTCTAAACTAACAAAAATGGAAAGAATTTTAGCAATTGTTCAATTGTTTGTGCCGGTAAAAATATGCACACCAATATGCAACTCAACCAATCAGATACTGAGCAAATGGAATTATGAAATCAAAATCAACTGTTGATAAATTGAGAAATCTGGCTAAATGAGACTTTTAAGTTTAAGTTATATTTATTGAACCTCCTCTAAAATATTCCCCTGGTCTTGTAGGTAGAAAATCCTAACCTAAATGTTAAAGAAATGTATTTCTTTGAAGCTAGATTTGTTCTGGAAAAACATTTCTAAAAATGTTTTACTATCATGCCATCTTTATTAGTAAAAACAAAATGTATCTGAAGCAACACATTATGCCTGTATTGAAGCTTACCGTTTAAAGAGTGGCCCTGTTTTCCAGATATTGGTATTGCCCACACACCCTCTCGGGGGTTCTGTGATATTCTCCTTTTCAAAGAGCTCCTGGATGGACTGAGCCACCACAGCCACCGCGTCATTGATATGGGCAGACTCATTCTTCCCGTTGATGAGCTGGAGGCCGATCAGACCTAAGACCACGCCGACAACAAATGATAATCACTGAACTGAGCCCACTACAGCTATTTTTAGGATCCTTTTGCAATGCACAAAGTGGGAAAAAAACTTATAGGGCCTCCAGTTTAGACATCCTGAATAAAGGTCAGACATCAGCTGCATGATCCATCTTCTTTGCCCTCTAGATTCAGGGAGGATTACTCGGAAAAATATCCACATCTTGTCATTTATGAGACGTGGCAAGAGAATAAATGGATCATTTTTCTGATGTTGCCACTGATGACCTTTTCACAGCATGTGTAAAGAGTCCCTTGAAGTTGGATTTATTTTCCCTGGCCCTACCAGACAGCATTATTTGTGTTAGGAACAAACAAAAATACCATCAGACCTAAATTTAAACCAAGCAACAATCCAACTTCAGCTAAGTTTTCTGATGCAACCAGGTCCATCAGTCTTGCAGACTCCTGGAAGAAGCTGCAGTGGTGGAGGTGGAAGAGACTTGGACATTGACAGGACAACAAACGCTTTGCAGGGGTTGGTTGTGTCAGAGTGCCGGGGGGGGAGACGCTCAACGTCTGTGACCACAAAGTGATAAAAT
Source organism: Lepomis gibbosus (assembly GCA_029875015.1). NCBI lineage: Eukaryota > Metazoa > Chordata > Actinopteri > Centrarchiformes > Centrarchidae > Lepomis > Lepomis gibbosus. The sequence goes on from JAPMOB010231316.1 coordinate 55,689, forward strand.
ATTGTGAGGGACTTGTGCGAAAAATCCAGGAATAGAGACAAGAAAGGCTGTTATGGCTTACCATTCTATCAGTATCTGTTGCAAAACTCTCCCTTTATAATTCATTAAAAACCAGGGTATTAATATGGTGGAATAGCACAATGAATTTACCTTTGGATTATCCAGGACATAAACATTTAAACTAAAAACCCAGTGTATTGTATATACACAGCACATTTAAACCTTTAAACACGGAATGCTTAAACGTTTAAATGTTGTAAACACACAACAACAGTCATATAGTTAATCGTGTAATGCAGCCATCATTAAACAGTTAATCCCTCTAATCCTGCTTGTGTTATGATCGGCCTCTGAGTAAAGCCGAGGGTTAACTTGTCTATTCCCACTGATCTCTGCTGGATGGACGTACCGTCTGGCGCCTCGCTCAGGGCTTTACCCGACATCTCACGCTCGCCCACCAGCCACACGTAGCCCGAACCCGTCATGTTGAGGAAGCGGGCAGCCTTGTACACTGCAGCGGCATCTTCCTCACTGGAATTTGTTGAGAAAAGACAAAAGATTTGTTTTGTTGTTGTTTTTGTTTTTACATCAGAGCATGCAAAATGAAAGTGTAAGGAAGGGTTGTGATGTTCATTGGGGATACTGGTGTATGTCTAACTGATTTCAACAAATTACCACCTTACATGGCATTATTTATGTGAAATGTCTTTATGTTAAAGTAAGGACTTTTAATCCGTCTTTCTTTAATCTCTTTAGCCCTGATTTCTCTTTAAGAGAATTTGCCCTTGATTAGCTTATGTCACAAAAATATCCACTTGTCTCCAGTATCATGTATATATTTCAAATATCAAAGCTGTATGTTGCTTATATTTGAGTGAAATATTCTAACCCACTGACAGGAACATCCTGACCAAATGGACATGTGGCATAGGGAATGAAAACAAGCGTAGGGCGTGACAATTACTAGTTTCATCTGTTGTAGTGTATCATAGTGAGAGACAACCAAATCATCTGGGAAGCTTCACGACATCCCGAAAAGAAGACTAGCATGTCAGATTTATGTTATTCTTAGCCCTCTCTTGTCTAGTTTGAAAACTTCTGCTACATGTTCTTGGGGTCTAACGTGTAATCTGCAATGTCTCTTGGCTAAGGCATGGCAAGAATGATCGCCTGATCTGACACAGCAACCATCTTGAAAGGCAAACATTTAAGCAAATATATAATAAAAGGTATATATTTTGTATATGACTGTACATGACTATTTAAAATATAGGATCACGGTTTTTTCCCCCATCTGTTTTCTGACATTTTATAGAACAAATTAAAAACTGAGAAAATAATAAGCAGGTTAATAAATAATGATAATTATTGTTAGTTGCAGTCCCACTATAAGAATTACATTTACTATCAAACTTTTTTTCATTTGTTTGTATTCTGGATGGTAGGAACTTTAAAGGAGACCTATTATGCTTTTCCACATTTTATGACTTACCTACAATGTTAGAATACTGGATGTTCATGTTAAACATGGCCAAAAAATCACTGTGAGCAAAAACCTCCTGTTCCTCCTGTTTTGAACTGCTTTTTCTACCAACGGCTCCGTTCTACGTAATACCGAACCAGACGGAGCTGGTGTTTCATGTATGGGTATGTGCTCCAACACTAATGGCAGGGCAACACTCAGTTTGCCTATTTTGCCTAGCAACAACAATAGCCTGGTAACATGCTTGAGGTCTTCGCCAATCAGAAGACAGTGGGTTTTGAGAGGGGGGGCCTTAAAGAGACAGGAGCATCTACAGCTTGTTCAGACAGATGTTGAAATGAAGGCCTACATGAAAAATTAGTATTAAAAAAAACATTTTTTGAACTTTGAATCATGCAAAGCTTCCATACAGGTGTCACAGAACTACAATATAGGGCTGGAAAAGCAGTATAATAGGTCTCCTTTAAAGCAGGTGTGAGGTAAATCACCTGTGCTCCCTCTGGGACTTTAGCTAAATTGTATGTTTAATTTAGGACAAAATCCTCACCTGGCGGACAGGATGATGACTCGGGCCTCCAGCTCTTTCGCCTCCAGCAGCAGGGCAGTTAAGTTAGTCTCCTGGCTGAACTGGAGGACTTTCTCTGCCTGTGATCGGGGCATAAGAAAGGTCAAGCCAGCTACTTTTCCCTACCTTAGACACCATGCTGCCTTTTACCTGTTTGGTTCGAGCTTGGCCGATTTTGTTTGAAAACGGGAGACAGAGATAAAAAGGAAAGCGATCCAGGGGAACCGGCTGAACTAAAAAAAATAAAAAAAAAGCTTGAAGGGAAAAAAAACTTTTGCATTTGTTTGCATGCAAACTGAGGGTTATCAAGGCTCCAAAGAAGGACGTGCATGTGTTAGGTAGGGGGAAGAAGAAGGTCAATGCAACCAGTAACTAAAAACGGGTGAAGGGGGGTGAGGGGGACGTTTTCCCCCAACAAAAAAACTGCTGAAAACTAGGGAAGTGCTACAGAACAGGAGGAAGTAGCATCTGGGAAACGGTTTTGTCCCACACTACCGGTTCTCCACACAGGAATGGACTTGCAAACTCTTTTTGTGTGTGAGTGTGTGTGTTCTGAGTACATGCATTCCTTTATTGAAGGAGACAATGAAAATGATAAAAGCGGGGCGCTGTTCACTGATTTCTTTTTTTTTTTCTGTAATGACCGGAAATTATAGATTTTTCATAACAAAATCATTCTTCATTTAAATCATAGGGAAATGTCTCAAAGTAAAAATTAAAGAAAACACGTGCTACCAAGAGAGGGACATTTCTGGGTCGGCTGGTGACTGATTTGGGCTGGTTTCTAGTTGCTACGTTTGGAAAGTTGGTGGGCGGCGTGCATTGACCATGCAAATATACCTTAGGTCCTCGCTTGTTGTCATAGGACAGTTGGTCGAGGTTTTCATAGTTCCTTTTTTTATTCTGATGAGTAATGTGCACAGAGAAAATATGCAGACACAGAAAAATATTATAAACAGTTGAAAATGGAGGGCAGTAAAGCATTCCAACAAATCTCCACTTTTCTGCTTCAAATTGGGACCTTTAACAGTGGGACTTGCAAAGAACATCAGAGATGACAGCTTTATGATAACGCTGAAATCATGTTTAGTTGTTAAAGAAATCGAATACTAAGGATAAGGAACATTTATTCACGGTTGCATTAATCAGCTCTAAGAAGAAACTGGATCAAAACGCACTGGCTCAAGAATTAAACTAAACAAAATGCTCTGACATAAAGAAAATCCTCAAACTCTGCCCTCTGCTTTGTTCCCTCTTCAGCGTACTGGAAACTAGCATCATACGGCAGTGTAAACATAACTTTTAACAAACAAAATGGCCATCAGATTTTCAACACTTTTTCACAACATCACAACACAACAAATCTAAAGTGTGATCACGTTTTTGGCTTCATAAAGAAAATTTGAAGAGCTCATTAAATGCTTTACAGTATGTAAACTTGCAAAACTGCACTATCAAACATATTATCCATCCAAACTGTTGAGGTAACGCGGCATTTTCACCAGCTCCACAGTGCCAACTTCAGAAGCTGTGGCTAGCTCTGTCCCTAGTGTTATTAACTAGTGTGACCAGACACTTGGAACAGCACATCACAAAGTCAGAAACCATCATGACAACTACAGCAAATGTTAAGAGTATGGATAGATTTCTATTCACTAGTTACACGCTTTTTTCTACAACTGTAGTTAGTAATTGAATGAAATCAAAAAGGAAATCACAAAAACAAGCCAGTGATTCACACTCCGAAAATGGAAATGGAGGCTCTCATCACAGCTGCCAACAATTTAAATTAATTGCGAGGCAGCTCAAGACAGATCTTGGAAAACAAAAAAATAAGTATTCAGTCTTAAGAAAAACATTTTCCTTCCTCTTTGTGAAGTTTAATTAGCAGTGGCTCTCCAACGTTGCAGTTTGAGTAAGGCAAATAATGTTGGCATAAAACAGTAAAGTATGTTGACATTTTGTACAGTAACTGCTAAAACAATATAAAGATGATATGCTCCATACTGTATACAACTAGCATGTAGTATGGAATTCTGTCACAGCACAACATACTGGCTCTCAGTTGTTGCTAAGCAGGTTAAACTTAAATTCTGACACCTGAGGCGTCACCATTTTAGATTCCTGTCCGGCGCTGTGTTCTGTGAGACACTCTGGAGTCCCGCCTGAGACGGAGCCATTTTGCAGGAAAGCACACCATCTTTCTGCCTCACAGGGTTTCCTTCACAGCTGCCTGGTTTCACAGATCACACCTCAGTGCACTCTGGGTCTCTTACCCTTCTTTCACAGAGTTAACGCTGACCGTAGATCAGTACGATACTCAAGCTGACAAACAAACTCGCAATAAACACTGTCTGGAAAACTCATCCATTCACAACTGAAAGCTTTTACGACTTATTATAAACAAGCTGATGCTATAGTCATTTTAAATGTTGAGAGGTAATAGTTCAAGCAATCCAGAATCATAATCACAACCAAACTGAAGGACTGCAGAATGCAATGAAAACAAATTTTCAGCGGGGTTATAGATAACTTTTCCTTAATTGGCTTGAGGAAACTTTCTGAAATTCTGTGATTTTATTCATAAAAAACAATGTCATATGAAAAAAAAAAGATTTTTAAGTGGAAACAAGTAAAATATCCCAACTAAATACTAATACAAATTGTTATTGATAATCCCAATCCTGATTAGTCAATCATAACTCTTCAACAACGACATAATATCCAGGTGACCACCATTCAGAATTGTAGCATAAAATTTAATCTTCAGTGTGTTGAAATCCTTTCCGTGAGTAACATCCAGCAGCTTTGTGGACAGCTTTGTCTTTTTTCCCCCCCAAGAGATTTTCTGAGCGATCTATTTTTGTATCCTCAGTCAGGCATTAATATTTCATGTTGTGTTGGTCACGTTTGCACTCCGAGAAAGTCCAGCGTGTCCACAGCCTCTTAGCTGGTGGTGACAGTGATCCCCCTGTGACTCTGTGACCTCACTAAAGCCTTGCCATGAAGCTAAAAATAACTATGCAAATTTACTGAGTTTATGCAGCATGACAGGGTGATTAGCAAGAAGAACACCTCTCCCTTTTAATTAGAGCATGACAAAGCTGCAATCTGCCACATCCAAATTAAAGGCCTTTTACATCATCATAAACAGTCAAAGCTGTCACTGCGTTTACAGTTTAGGTACTTAGTTGACGTCGTCCGAACAAACTTACAATAAAAAAGCTGGGAACGGTTTCATCCTGCTGGTCTGTGGAGCCTCCAGAAATTTTTCATAGGGGTGGCCAGATGGGGCCACTTAAAATCTTGGGGTGGCACACCAAAACTATAAACCATA
>JAPMOB010231317.1:0-10406 GCA_029875015.1 Lepomis gibbosus
GTGACAGGACCATCGACTGTGTGATTGATAACAGCTGATACGCGCACATTAGTTCCTATCATGGGTAAGTAATAGCTACTGTTTGAGAAAGAATGTAAACCAAAAACGGCAGTTAAAACTGGCTGGAGGGGGGCTTTAAAGACAATGACAAAGACTACACTATTTCATCCAAACCATCTAATAAATAAAAAAGTTTCTGACAAGAGATGTACAATATGAATCACTGACATAAACAGACAAATAATTAAATAACCTCATCAAGTTGAGCCGCAGAATTAATTCTCATATCTACTAAAACATCATAATCATTATTAATGTAAACAAATATCAAATTTTACCTCCTCTGTCCTCTGCCATCTGGATCAGCTTGGGGTTAATGGCCTGGTTGGCCTCACGTAGCACAGAGATCAGGTCACTGGCTTGTTTCATGTTGTTGGGGGTGAAGAAGGTGTAGGCCGTGCCCGTTTTTTGACTTCGGGCTGTGCGTCCAATGCGGTGGATATAATCCTCGGAGGAGTTAGGGTAGTCATAATTGATGACAAATTTCACATCCTCCACATCTGTGAAAGTGTTGCAGTGTGGCAAAACAAAACATGGGGGCCACACAGGATTTTGCACACCACAACAGCCAGATCAAAGGGAAAAGTTAGCAACTCTGAAGGCTGGGGAATAAAATGGTCATTAGGGCTGTGGAGAGAAAGTGTTAAAAACAACACAAGATTGTGTACATATCTACTCCATGGGAATACTACTGTGGGAAGAGAGAAACGATGCACACTCCAATTGCTTACCATAATAAAAAAAAGATTCAAAGGACATTCACTCTCCCTTTTGTTAACCAAGGGAGAAAAGGAAATGGATTTAAGTCTTACCATAAAGGAGTATGCATTCACTAGTCCTTTCCCAATGCAGCGAAATCCCCCACAAATTGTCAAGTGACATCCAGGAGCTTCTACGCAGTTGGGCCACGATATGCACTGGGGCCTCCTCATGAGCCAATATAGGACCATTCAGTGGTACATTTTTGCAGGTCCATTTTTCCCAGTACACTCTCAAAAGAAGCTTGATATTACGGGCCACACTGCATGTCTTGCCAAGACAAAATAGATCAAGTACTAATTTGAACAGGGGCCCCGTTCAAAAAAAATGAAAAAGGCCCAAGCCTTGATCCCTGTGGGACCCCTCACCGAGCACAGAATGATTTCCCCCCCCACTCCCTTCATCAGTCTCATCAAGGCAAGATCTTCCAAGAAGCCAGTGTTCACTTGAGAAAATGTCTCTCGTTGGCAGGTCTCGACATGACTATAAAACGCAGGCGAGGGAGGAACTTTGGTTTGAGCTGTCTCACTCTCTTTCTCCTCTCACTAGATGTTCCCACTACCCCCTAAACACATGTGCCAGGTCTCATCAATTTTCAGAGACAAAATATTTCAAATTACTCTCTCCATTTCAGGAAATCCAGCACTTTGACGGGAAAAGAAAACAACTGAAAGCTTAGACAGGCTCACAAGCACCCATGCCATGTGATACAAGCCCCGAAAGGTAACAAATGTTCCAAATCTCAAACAAGTGACTTGCAATACAGCGCTCTCTAACACAACAGCATGCAAGGCAAAAGTCACAACATCAAGCATTTCGGGGTTTTTTTTTTAACGTTTGAGTTGGAAACAGCTGGATGGCATTTGTCAGGTGAAATCCATGGACAGAGAACAGATGTGTGTGTATTTCAACCACATATCAGAGACAAAGGCTTAGCCACACAGCCTTTTGAAGATCACTGGCACACAAGAGCTTCACCTCTCTAGGCCCACTGGGTGGCAAGCCAGTGGAGCACTTCCAATATGTCATCCTTCTCCCTCTCGAGGCCTGGGACTGTCATGCCTAGCGCCTGCCACAAAGACTCCACCTTAAGGTGAGAAAAACTCAGAAAATGCATAGAAAAGTTAAAGAAAGCAAAACCACTTTCTTTAAAGTAAGTGTAACACTGATAAGAAAGTGATGATACTCAATGGCATACTGACCTAAGCCACGGGAGGCCACGTCTGTAGCGATGAGGATTGGAGCTTTGCCATATCTGAACTCTGAAGGGAGAGGGGCAGAATTTAATTCAATTACAGTGCAGGCTGTGACACAGATTTTTGTTTACCAGTAACTTGCAATGTTATTTAGTAAAACGCACCATTAAGGACCCAGTCCCTCTCTTGCTGGCTCTTGTCTCCGTGAATTCCCATTGCTGGCCACCTGGGACCGACGGAGTGAACATTAAACACTGATGCGACAAGCAGTTATCATCTGGCATAGGCTAAATGTTAACTTTTTAGATGAACAGAATAATTAAAATAAGGAAAGTACATTCTTTGAGGGATAGAGGAGGAGATCCATACCCATCTCTTCTCATCCTCCTGGTGAGCTCATCACAACGCCTTTTGGTCTCCACAAAAATAATGGTCTTGTTCTCCTTTTCGCTCATTATCTCCTCCAGCAACCGGATCAGTCTGACAGAGAAGAGACAAAACTTAAAATTTAGTCTGTCACTACAATAGACATTATGTTTCTACTGACTTTACCCTGACATAAGTGCAGTAATAGACTAGTTTAAGATTTACTAAACATTTTTTTAAACTTCTTATCTATTTAAAAGAAGTTTCTGAGAGGAGAGGATAACTGGAATGAGCAGGGCTATGGACTGATACAAAGTCTTCCCTTCATAATTAGACTGACTGACTGATGCTAATGAAGTCTACTCACTTGTCCTCCTTTTCCATGTCATTGCAAACATCAACTATCTGCAGGATGTTGTGGTTGGCACTGAGCTGCAGTGCTCCAATGTTGATCTGGACGTAGTCCTTCAGGAAGTCCTCAGCCAGCTGGCGAACTTCCTTAGGCCAGGTTGCACTCCACATCAGGGTCTGACGGTCTGGCTGGTAAAAACAAAAAGGAGGAGTTCAACATGATTTTGCAGCTTCAAAGTAAATTTTACACTCACATTCAGTCTCGCGTCTCTAGTAGCGGCTATTGGTTGAAGTTTGCATTTTGTATCTTGCCAACCAAGCCTTTATTTCGTTTGTGTGCTGAGCAAAGTGTTATAAACAAAGCAGCTGGCTAATAATCATGTTCATGGTGTGACAGTTTACTTTATTGTATAAATAATGTCGTTTATCAGTTGTGAAAGAAAACGTAACTTACCCGAATTTGTTCCACTATCTTGCGAATCTGAGGTTCAAATCCCATGTCCAGCATGCGGTCAGCTTCATCCAGCACCAGATAGGTGCAACGACGCAAGTTAGTCTTACCACACTCCAGGAAGTCAATGAGACGACCTGGGGTAGCGATGCAAATCTCAACACCTAAAAAACAAAAAACAAAAAACCCATAGATTTAAAACCAATCAAACCTTAACCATAAAACACATGCCTAACAGCAAAGAAGTTGATTATGTTCAATAATATTAACATAGTGAGAGTAACAAAGTAGGCATACCCCTCTCAAGGTCCCTGATTTGGGGTCCTTTGGGTGCCCCACCGTAGATGCAGGTGCTCTTGAGACGGGAGGCTCTGCCGTATTCAGCAGCCACTTGTTGCACCTGCTGAGCCAGCTCACGGGTTGGTGCCAGCACTAAGCACTAAAGAAAGATTGATACAATAGAGATTTAACAAATTGTATTGATTTGCTTATTGAACATCATGATACATGTATATTGCACAGTAACTTGTGTCTCGATTCACATAGGAAAATCTTTACACAGGGCGAAGTAACTTCACCACAACCAAGAAAGAATAATCCCTGCAAGGACTGAACGATATGCGGGAAAAAAGAAAAAAAAGAAAAAGAAAAATCCTGTTACGATTCAGGATTTGTAGGCTGGGGTGTCTCTGTAGCACACATTTTACCTCCATCAAAAAAAAATTAGCTCCTGCAGTTTAGATAGTGCAATTGGCCACATTGCCATTTTGATAATGTTTTGATTAATTGTTTAACACTAATCCCTGCAGACCATGACTGCCCCATTTAAACTGGCTCAGTATAGGATAGGATTTAGTTGTGCCATGGCAGGCAAAGCAGTAGTCGTAAACAATTTATCTGCTCCCTAAAAGCTGATAGCATAATACTATGGTACTGCTTGGAGAACTTTTTCATCAAAGAGTAAATTATTCTAGCAGCCATGTTAAACACAAAACATGCACAAACTTAACACACAAAAAGATAGTTGCCTTGCTGGTTTCTTATTTGTTTGGCACACCAAGTACAGTAAAAATGCATAGTCAGTCATATACAGAGCAACACATCGATCAGTAAGATCGGAAGACTAAACATCATCTGGGTAATGTTAATATATTATTGTGATGGCTTAAAAGTAATTTTCTGTTCAAAAATATAACAATATCATTTTGTGCTAACAGAGACAGAATCACACATCTAATAATATAAAATTATAGGTATACTTACTATAGGTCCATCTCCATGCTCCAAGAATGGCTGATGTTGGATGTGCACAATTGCAGGCAGAAGGTACTAAAAAAACAACACAATACAAAAAAAACATACCACATTGTTTCAAGTTACTGTTTCAAGGTCTTATCTTAAATAGCTATTTTTTTATTTAATTAATTCTCTTCAGTCTTGAGCCAATCACTCTGGACAACAGTATAATCCCGGGAGGAATCCCGTAACTAAATTGTTATAACGGATCTGAATAACTGAATGAACAATATAGGATAAATAAATTGGCTAAATGTACAGCACACTGCCAATATTGCGATGCACCATGTTTACAGTATCTAGCTGGTTCCTGTTCTCAGTTAGGTAGCAACAGATATATCTCATAAGGTCGCTGAGCAGAAAGCGTCTGAATCAGATTTGTAGAATACTTCACTTACTGCAAGGGTTTTCCCAGACCCAGTTTGAGCGATGCCAACCATGTCTTTGCCACTCAGGGCAACAGGCCACCCCTGAGCCTGAATCGGAGTTGGTTCAGTCCAGTTCAGTTTGCCAATAACATCCATGACATAGCCTGAAGTAGTAAGATATGCATGTTAAATTGCTTAATGTCAAAGCTTCTGACAGTAACACAGTATGCTGAAATAATTAGGACTGTTCAAGATTATTTGTGTGGTGGAGCATGAATTTCTACTCACTTGGAAATGCAGCTTCATGGAATTTTGCAATTGGTTTGGGGCAATCTCTGCCTTTGACCGTAACTTCTTTGCTTCTTCGGTACTGTTCAACCTCTTGCTGTAATTAGAAGAAGAGGAAATTTTAAAATAAAAATGGACCATTAGCATTACACATAAACACACTCAAGCCTGCATGAAACATTTTGTGCATCGTTTCTCTCTTCCCACAGTAGTATTCCCATGGAGTAGATATGTACACATGACTGTTTGTTTTCTGTGTTAGACCTTTTCCCCTTTTGTTTTACTTAACTGTAATTTTGTGTCAATGTGAGGATTAAAAGAAAGAAAAAAGCAAATTAAAACATAGAAAAGAGAAACAGTTAGAAGCAGCTCTTACAAGTGGTCTGCGTGTGGCATCTGGATGTTCCTGGTAGAAGTTCTTTTGAAACTTTGGAAGCTCGTCGAGGTTCCAGTGCTTCTTTCGCAGCCTCTCACCGGGGTTTCCAAACTTTCCTGGAGGAGGTCCGCCCCTATTGCCGCCTCCGCCACCACCAAAACGAGGGGGTCCTCCACCATACCTTAAGTAAAAGAGAGGGACACATAAAGCATGGCCAGAAAAGGGGCACTCATAAAAAAGTCAATTAAGTAGTTGTGATTTTTACTCCTCATCCTGTAGAGGAAACTGTTAAGTTTAACAAATACCCCTGATATATGGTGATATCATCTGGGCCATCTTAGATTGGACTTAGTGGGGTTTGAAAGACAAAGCGATGCTATTGCTTGCTTAATATGAAGTCTAAGGTACGTGTTTTTGTGTCTTGACTTGTACTAGGTAAAAGTGAGAAAATCTCAGCCACTGCATACTGATTTTGACTTTTCCTTTGTACAGTCTGTCTGACATGCAGTACTACTGTATATCACTGGTCATCCTATACACTCCACTACAAATAAATGACATGGAAATTTACAGACATTGACTCTACGTACTTTGTGTGTATTATCTGTATTTTTTAACAGTATATTTATTGCTTTATTTTACTCTAATTTAAATATGTTTAAACGGTCTGTGTGTAGTATGAAGGGGCTACAACTTGCATTGTGCAACCCTGTGTTGTAAAATAACAAAACAAGTGAACCTTGTCTCCTTAACACTGCCTTGCAACTACATACAAAATGCTCTCTTCCCTGTTTTATATTTTTAAGCATAACAGCAATAAATTACATAAAAAAGGGACAGTGGCTTTAAATTTGTAAACAGCTGTAAAAGATTCTTAAATCAACATTTGTAAAGGAAGACACAATCTTCCATACAAAGAAAGTTGTGTAACCTGGAGGCAAAACGTGGAAATTAATTTGTGGACTTAAATTATTCGCTTTACAAACACAGAGCATTTCTGACGTTTTTCCACAACAACTCACACTGACAATAGTTTTCTACAAATTGTTAGCGAACAACCCAAACTAAACACTTGGGTCAAATTTACATGTCTAGCAGCACTTGGAAATTGCTGTACTAATAAATGGATAACTCACCTGTAATATTGTAAAGTAACATTAAACGGTCAGAGTAAGAAAGTGTCCAGGTCACAACAATAATGGAAAACGAGTCATTTAGAATAAATTGGGCCACTGCGACACAAATCCTCGCCTCAGATGTGCATCCACAAGAGGAGACACCGCTGCGTCACATGACCAGATAACAAGTGCAAACTGCTCAGCCAGCAGAGCCGTCGTTAGCTGCCATTTTACCTCTAATCGGCAGGGAAACGGGAAAAAATAGACATATCAACCCAGGGACGCTTGAGCGTGTAAAAAACTGATTTTCACGATTGAATACACAAATGTAGCTAGATACCAATAAGTGGCGACATAAACTAACGTTACAAGTGTCTTGTTTTGAGAATCCAGTCATGACAGCTCTGCCGTTAGCAACCGTATGCTAAGCCGTTCGTCTTGGCTAACGTCAAGAAACCCGGACACTTGACTTACCCTCTATCTCTGCCACGATCTCTGTCTGAAAATCCAGGCATTGTGTAGCAGACTACTGCGGTGAAAGGGGACTTCGTGTAAATCCCGTCTGCCGGTCAACAAACTGGAAGATCAATCCAAGTCAGCACAGTGAAAACAAAAAGAAAATGCCGGCAGTCAGAAGTCTGTTTGCAGAGACGGAAATGAGGTTAGACGAGCCGGATAACGTTGTATCAATGCGCACCCCCGGTGGCACTATTTTATCTCCGCACATATGATGATTCTGACAGCCAGTTAAAAGTCTCATGTGTGTTTTAAATGTACACAATTCATGTTTCACGTTTCAAGTTGTATAAAGATAATAATGATACACAATATGGAGAGGTCAAGAAAGAGTTAAAATAAATAAAAGGGACATTTTTTAAATTAAATCCTGAGAATAATACATAACAGATTAAGATTTTTTTTTGTTTTTGTTTTTTACAATAGTTTTATATTTCTTTAAGTTATATTCAATATACCTGCCCTTACAGAAAGGGATTCTAAAATGTAACTTCCAGTCAACTCTTTTGGAGTTTTCTGTCTGCTCACTTGTTTCTCTGTCATTTAAAGAAAAGTGATATGGATGAGACAGATTTTTTAAAATATTATATTTTTTAATAAAACATACTGTGTACCTGTGATTAGTTGCCAAATTCTTAGAACACCAAAAAAAAACAAATTAAGATCACCACTGTGAAATCCTGCAAAATGTAATGATATGCTAAAGTGGTTCAACAGAAACTCAGTTTAAATGGCCAAAACTCAGTGACCATGTGTCTTTAAACTTTTTAGAATTCAGCCTTGCACAAATTATATTACTGTATACACTACATCTAGTATTAGCTATTTTCCAAAAATCTTGGGGGGAGGAGCATCGGCTGAAACTGATTTTTGTTTTGGGGTTGCCACAAAACCTTTCTGAAAAAAGCTGGGCGCTAACATTCACTGAGCCTTTTCACAAAGTTTCACAGACATCCCACTGCTTCAACAAACACAATGTAGAATTGATATAGAAATATAATACTACAAAATAACTCCAGTTAGGGAAGCAGTCAGAAGATCAGGTAGGAACCAGGGACACAATGTTCTGTTGTATTTGGTAAATTCATCTAGCACAAAATGTTTAAACTTAAACGATCTCCATCTTCAACTTGTGGCTTTTGTATCACAGTACAGTCTTCATATGGTTGATGTAAAACGTGTGACACTCTTGAACCCACACAGACAGAAAAAAAGCACATTTCATTTCACACGACAAAAAGATTTAACAAAAAGATTAAATACAAAATGCAAGGTCTTTAAAAATGTATATGATATGATTAAAATCATGTTTTAGATCGTCCAAAATAAAATCCATTTATTTTACAAAGCAGGCCATCAATCTATTCATGTTGTATTTTGCAAATGGTACTGTTCTTGTGTAATACCACAAAACACCATGACTAAAATGGGGACACGTAGCTAGAGGGAAAATATTTATTCAGTAAGCTATGCAGAATTTGATCAAACACCTGCAATACATAAGACATTACCTACGGTGCACCTGATGGAGAAAATGTAAAAACAAGTTCAATCATCGTTTTATACACATTGACAGAGCAATGAAAATGTTCAGTCCGGACATCTTCCATCACAGAAACTGATATTTGTTCTGTAGTAACTTATGTTTGGCGGTGTGGCTCTGCTCTGGTATCTCCCTGCCCTTTCACGTGCCTATGGAAAACCATGAGGCAGAGAGAGCAGCAGCAAAGACTCCCAAGAGTATAGAACAGAGCAGCATCAGACAGAAGTGACACTGATTAATCAAACACAGCTTGGAAGGAGGCGCTGGGGTCGTGGCGGGTTACAAGCTGCTTGCAGAGGAAGCAACTCGAGTAGGCAGGCTAAAGCAACTGAAATAAGGCGCCTTGTACAGAATTTGCTGATTAATGCTAAGAGGGGAATCTGCTGAGTTGTCCGCTGATGTGGCTGCATTGAAATGGGCTGCCATCAGCTAATGTGCTGGGATTGTAGGTGGAGCTTGACTTAGTTGCCTGCCTGAACTAACACTGTGCACAATGAATGGTTATTTTTAAAAGGAGTAAGGTATAATCCAAGACCCTTAACAATGACCTATTTTGATCTTTTGTGTACTTTATAATACATGATTTTATGTCTATGATGTACATACATTTATAAAAGTTACTTTTCCGCTTGTGTTGCTGTGATTTAAACATATGTTCTTTTTAACTCTTTTGTTCAGCACTTCTCGCGACCCTGTAATCAGGATAAGCAGTTGACGATGGACGGATGTTCAGCACTTTGAGTTGCATTTGTTGAATGACTTGTGCTTTATAAATAAAATTTGATTGATGTGATAGTATCAGTCAGTGCATGGTTATTTAGTGTCCAATGTCATCAAAACTCCTTCATTCAAGATGCCAGGGTGTGATACAGTCCAGTAGAAGAAATCCTTTCAAAAATATCCTTGAATAATGTTTTCAACACGTACTGCTCCATGGACTCCATGGTCAGCGGTGTCCTTTCCACCCATTCCCAGATCTTTATCAGGGACATTCAGATCGGACCTGGTCTTTACATTTCCCAGGCTTTAGATCTGTGTTTCAAAGAGAGAGACAGCCGTTTTACAAAGCGGAAATTCTTTCTAGATACTACAGTATTTTGCTTTGGCTCACTTTTCACAAGAGTTTTAATACCCCCAAACTGCTAAATTGTTACCTTTAAAAACAAAAATACATACTTACAAAAAAAAACACTGAACTACAATAACTGAATAAATGCAACATTTGTTTCTCTGTATTTCAACAACTTTAACTTGGTGAGCAGCATTTCAACATTATTGCTAATCACTTCAAGCTGCCGTACATGTCAGGTATGTAGCTGTAGTGGAAAGAGTCTGCATTATGTTTTGGACAGAAACAGCTGTGACAGTTTTGTTTCTGTTTGGAGATACAGATGAACGTGTCTTCCTGGCTCATTGTCTAAATTTCAGGTTATTTCAGTATCAACAGAGGCAAATGCAGTCTATTATGACAGATCCCTGACGCACAGGTGGAACTACACGTTAGCAGTGTAACCACCAGAGAACAATGAGCACACCTCGCCCTACTTCCTACTTAGACCAGTATCATAGACATCCATTTGGGATTAACAATGATACAAATACTTTGCATCATGTTGTCGGAAATGTTTTGTGTATGTGCTAGGGGTGGGCATAGATTAATTTTTTTAATCTAGATTAATCTAGATTAATTTTGAAATTAATCTAGATTAATCTAGATT
>JAPMOB010231320.1:0-66210 GCA_029875015.1 Lepomis gibbosus
ATTAAAAACCCCAAAATGCAGCGGGTCCACCAGACCCACGAACACTGGCTGAATAACAAAAATATGAACACCACACAAGGATTAAGCTTGCACGTTCATTACCTGCTCCGAGGAGAAATAACTTGCCCAAACTCGCTATTTTATTTCTGCTAATTAACCGGTAGTGTTTTTATTCGAAAAAAAGAGCGCATAATTTAGTCATCGATGTAGGGACATGTCCCTGTCAATATTCAGCGACTCCTGAATCGTCCCAAGCGATGGTTTTGATCAAAACAACTAAACATAACCACTGTGTTTCTAAGTGTCTAGTCAGTGTATTTAGTAGCCACACAAACAGTTCAATGCGTTTTTGAAGATGATGTCCTCAGATGCCCCACAGAGGTTTTGCCTGCTGCCTACCCTTTTCAGACCTTCAGTGACTTCATTTCTAAAAACTCTCCCGTTGGGTGAAGTTTGCATTGCCTCCATCAGCAGTAACATGAAATATCTGCCCTTTGGTTTCATAACAACCTTTACAGAATTGGTATCAATGGTTCAGCTTTTCGGTCATGAAAAATAATGTGATAGAAGACATCTCTAAATGATTGTACTTCAAATAAGTGAACATTGCAATTTTTTTTTTCATTTGAATTATTTCATTATAACCACTTAATCGACTTAGTTTTTCCTAAGTCGATGGTTAATTTTCTTTTGCCTTTTACGTTTTATTTATTGATTATTGATTATAGACTGTGTAATTGACTGGTCAGCTGAGTATTGATACACCTCCATAAAGTTTCATGACTTCAAATAAATCTTTATTATCACCTACACTCACCAGCAGCTTACATGGTTAATACCAGGGGACAGATGGACTTCACACTTTCTTTCTGGCAGGTGTGAGAGTTTATATAGTGTTGGTAAGTAAAACTGGTGAAGGCATGAACAGAACTGTGATACTGTAGACAAAAAGGTTATGTTGAGGGCAAAACATATCCACAACCTGCAGGTGGGGCTGATAGGTTGAAAGCAGAGGGACCCAGTGTCAGGTAAAACAAGAACCAGAACAGCTCCAGGCCCTTTAGTGTTTAAGAAACACATCTGTGTTTAAATAAACAGAACTGTAAGCAATAATATAAAAAAAACGAGGCAACCAAACACAGGGTTGTTTTATTCCATTTATTTTGCTAATCTTACTTTCACTGCTTACCTTTAAATTTTTCTCTTTTTACAATGACTGAAATTATATTTCCCCTGTAACAATTAGGATTAGATCATTTGGGGAATCTTCAAAAATAATATACAGCTGTAACCAATACTATAATTTATACATTTATCTTTGAAAATAGGCATAAATTTAACTCTCTTTTCTACAATATTCTCTTTTAATCTTCCCATGTCACATAATGGCAAGCCATGAACTACTACAGTAGTGATGTTTGTGCCGTGAGCAAACTTTCTTCGGACACAGGAAGTGAGTGTGTGTGAGAGAGAGAAAGAAATCACAAAAATTCATATTTACAGTTTAGGTTTCGTCATTATAATTTAACAAACTGACAGTCACGTGGTCAGTGCGTTCCCCAGGGCTCATCATCAGGTTAGTTTAGAGGCAAAGTTTGAGACATGGAGGCACAGTGTTTAGACTAGCAGGCCAGTTTGTTTGTTTCTGTAAGGGCAAGCTCAGAGTCTGCTGATTTATGATTTATTAGAACAGGAAAATGTTACCAAAAGCGTGATCACGGACCCTGATAGATTAAATGATCAGTTTAAGTTCAAACATCTGTCTTTGGTCATACTGAAAGCAGGAGTTAAAATGGAGAAATTTGGACCTGGTTAAAGTGCAATCAACTCCAGGAATGCTTTGTCAGCTCTGTGGTCTCACTGTCTAGTTACTCTGTTGCCGGTCATGTTCATCTCCAAACTACCTGTCAAAACGAGAGACTAAAATATGAGGCAGGGAGAAAATTAAAAGTAGTGTAGCCTGCTCTGTTCAAGTGTCATCCCATTTCCTCTATGCAATGCAAAATTGTGATTCATTACTATAAAGAATAAAGTATTAAATCTGTTGGGACAAACCTCCAGTCACACGAAAAGGCAAGAAGCTGAACTCAGCAAGCCTGGGTTTGAGGTTTTAGGTGTCCTGTGTTGACATTATGAGGTCTCACTACCTACGACTCCACTAACAGAAATTATAGCATATTAAGTCAGTCAAAACGTTGAGTCAAAATGACTGAATCAGAGATATACAATAAAAATAGGTGTTTCCATGCAGGACCTCACTCCATCTGGGAAGACAACAGTAGAAACTGCGGACTCTGCCATATTTCTAAAAGCACAACCGTGAAGAGGTCACAGCAACGCCAGCATTATGGAAGAGTGCAACGACCTCAACAAACGACCTCTCTGCAGCAGGTCACATTCAAGCGTCTGCGACGGCAGTCCCCCCCAAAGACACCGTGATTAACAACTAGCTTTGAACAGTTTTTCTTATTTCAAGAAATTCTCCCAGATTCATTCAGCGCAGAATTAATCTCCCCTTATGAATTCAAAAATGTACAAACGTATTTTCAGCAGAACAGATCACAGAGTGTGAGTTGTCGTTTGTGTCAAATGATGAATAAATATCTGTATGTTATTTAAAACAAGAAGAAAAAAAAATAAACGGATACTGTACACGCTACATGCTAGAAAAGAATACAGGCAGCTGTCTCTCAGCATAAGACAAGAAGAAATGTTCTTTTTCTTCGGACTATAAAAATACCTAGAATCTAGAATGAGTGTAGAAAAAACTTTACATGTACAAGTCATTTACATCCAAGGCCATTTTTCCATCGAGTGGCAGGTGAAGAAGAGCAGTGAGATAGAGGTGAACAGGGTGAAAAATAGGTATTCTTCTTAGCATATTAGTGCATAACGCCATGCTGTTTGGACAAAAACAAGCTCCCACTGCTATCCCTTCAACTATATGTCAGTCAAAATGTCTGGTAGGTAAATCCGACATTTGTGTCCAGTTTATGAGTCAGAAAGAAATGTCCAAATAAGATGGCCATTGAGATGGCTGCACAGTACCGTTAAGCACAGCATCAGTCCAAAATCAGTCCGTACGTCTGCGAAAAGCGGAATTTGCTTCAACAGAGGAAAGTAAGAGCAGGTTTGTTTCATCTGCCCTCCACCAATGTCCACTTTGTTGCCAAGCATTATTGCTACCAAGGTCTGCTGTGTCTCTTCAGTATTATTTCTGCAGATCAGGACTGGAAAAAGATACCAACAGCCAGCAAAAAAGCATCTCTGAACTGACGATGGCTGAAAAAAAAAAATACAGTATGTAATTGGAAATTAAACCCATCCAAGACATGGCTGCAAAGTGTTTTGTAGTACTCTTGAATATTTCCAATTCAATATGGCATTACATTTAGAGTGATGTTCCTTTTACATGAGTAGGACGTCTGCAGCCAACACCAGTCCCAGCTTTGCTGGTACGTCAGTAGCAACAAATCCCGCTCAATATAATCTTCATAGGGGCTTCAAAAGTATCTTCATTTATGATTTGATCCCTTCACAATAAACCTTTTTTTCTATCAACAAAAAATAATGAATTCAAAACAAAACCTAGTGCAAAGTACAACCATTTGATTATTCACAACTTCTCATTTTTCAGTCTTGGTAACATTTGCAGGTCGACGATAAATCAAAAGAAAAGAGTCTAGTTACCTGGATAAGCTTGCTCCCCATCACTTTCACTCAGCAGGGGAACACTGGGGTCAGGTGGGCTGTACNAAAAAAAAAAAAAAAAAAAACTACACTACAATTTCCAGAATCACTGATCAGTTTCCCTTCATGCTTAGTTCAAGTGTTCAGAGGTTTACAAAGTGAACTCATCAGTATGAGCAGGTTACATTTTGTCACTTACAGTACCCACAGTCTACACTTAGTGAGATAAGTTTGAGCTATCTAATATTTGTGCATGGGAGTGATGGGAAATGTAGTATTTTTTTCCCCTCTGGAGGTTTCCAGCCCACCTGAGCTCCAGGACCCTGTTTCATTGTAAAAAATAAAAAAAAACGAGATGAGGCTAATTATAAACCACCCAGTTCCTTCATTTGGGATCCTGAAGCTTATATTATCCCTCCTAGAGCCTTTAAGTTAACACAAGAGCAAATGTCGAACACCTCACACACACAAAAAAAACAACCCTCCAGGCATTTCTCATCCAAGAAATGTCCGTCACTTGGGTTCACAGGAAAGTACGTCGGACTTGATCAAAAGGACAGGACACACTGTTGTGGGGACAGGTAGACAACACAGCAAGCTTTAAACATATTAAAGACAAACTCAAAAAGAGAAAACGCTGCTGTGATCACCTCTCCCAGTGCTTCATACGGCTTTCTTACTTGTGATTAAAACACGATTCAGCCTGGTTCAGGAGATCATGGCCCACATACTGTACCACCACCGTGCCAGTAACACTTCATTAAACCGAACTGAGGCATGTATGGTACGTATAATTAATGAATACCTTTGATAACCTTTCATTTAAGGCCTTTTGGTACTGTATAATTGTCTGATGTTTTTTTGACACTTTGTTTTTGGAAAGGGACGGGAAGATTTTCTACTCTTTACCATACTGACCTCTTGCACACATTTACACTTTCACTCACTCACTCAACAGAGGGGACTCGGGTCCCTCTAGCCAAATACATGGAAGTCACAAGAACCCAAGTGTATTTAGGAGGGTTAACACATACACACTCAAGGGATATCTAACAGAAAATTGCTTCTTTTTTTTTTTTCTTTTTTTACAGACAGCCACAAACTTATTTTTAGGGGGTGGGGATGAGCGGAGTGTGTTGTCTTTTTCCTACCAAACTCATGATACTCTTGATATTTTTACATCCTAGTTTTCTTTTAGTCTCTAATATTTTAACAGCCTGAGGAGTCACTGCGTGTTGTCTATTTGACCTCTAGGATGGAGGGGTTGGACTCCATGATGGCCACAATGATTTTGTCAATGTAGTCCTGGAGTCTGTAGTTGATTTCCTCCTGTTTGTGGATGGCCTCCATCAACTAGAAACAGAAAAAACAGAAGTCAGTGGCAATAAAAGGCACAACAGAGTCTCACACTAGCACTTGAACAAACGATGAATG
This sequence comes from Lepomis gibbosus, assembly GCA_029875015.1. NCBI lineage: Eukaryota > Metazoa > Chordata > Actinopteri > Centrarchiformes > Centrarchidae > Lepomis > Lepomis gibbosus. Next base: position 5,125 of record JAPMOB010231320.1, read on the forward strand.
TGTTTCACAACTTCTTTCTTACCTCTCCACGAGACACAGAGTTGATCTCAGCTGCCAGGGAGTCGGAGAAGGAGGCCGACATCAAGTTCTTGGCTCCCTGGATGCTCAGGTTGATAATCTGGCCGTTTAACTCGTCATTCTGCTCCTTCAGGCTGCGGTTGTCCTGGAGAGATTCAATCAAATGTAACGCATCATAAAACAGCACAGGCCAGAGCCTAAATTGTTCGTCCATTTTAACACTGTCTGGTTAGTGTGACAGAGAAAGGAAACACTGCATAAAAGTGAGTGAAGAGGCAGAAAATTGAGGTGGCCTACCTGTTTAAGCCGTTTGATCTCTTGCTCCAGCTCGGCTTCGCGGGTGCGGGTCTGATATTCCTGCAGCCCTGCACCAGGTGTGCGCCCTCTCTTTGCTTCAGCCTCCAACTTGTACAACTGTAGGTGCTCAAGCTGTTTTCGCAAGTCTTCAATAAGCTGTTGTACAAACAAATCAACAGACATGAGTTTGTAAAATCCTTAGGAATTTTGAGAGCTAGAGGGGAAACACAGGAACATTTGACACATGACAGTGATGTCCCACGCTGTATTGTAATATTTCGTACATAGAGAAACAAGTCCCACCTCCTGCGTGCACTCCTTCTCCTTCTGGCTCTGGTGGCGCTCATGGCTCAGTTTGTCACCCATCTTCCTGCGGGACTCCATCTCCTCTGTCAGCCTGTCAGACATGGTTTCTGTCTCATCCTGCAGCTTCCTCTTCTCCTGGAAAATAAAGAAAAAACAAAGCAGGTGAGGATGAAGAGGAGTGTTCAGACGGGTGAAAAGTGGATCTTAGGAGAAAGACGTTATTAGGAGTACGCTAAAGACAAGACAAAGTAATAGATTACTCTCACCTCCTCTAGTCTCTCAATGTTTGCTCGGAGACAAGGAACACAAGACCTCAGCTCGCTGTTCTCCTCATCCAGCTGCTGCAGCCTGAGAAACAAACACAAACCCGTTAGACAGACACACACACATCAATGACCTACTGTATAGCCACAAATTAACATACACATTAGTATAGTAAACAATGCTATACTGTACAAAAGTAGTTTACATTCAGTGGCAGATTAGAGCCAGAGTGTGGCAGTATAGAGCTATGATTTTTCATGCTGCCACTGAAGATATCCTAAACACACCCAATCTTTTCTTGTCTGCTCACCTGGCCTGCAGGTTTTCCACCTCCATCCCCCTCTCCCTCTCCAGCTTGATCAGGGCCTCTTTGTGACGACGGGTCTCCTGCTGCAGTTGCTCATCAGCGTGGACCTCCTGCTCCTTCAGTTGCTCTTCCAAGGCATTGGCACGGTGCACCAGCTGAAGGTTCTCCTGACGCAGCCGTGCATGCTGCTCCCCCGATGCCTCAGACTCCTTTTCCAGCTCCGCCACTCGACGCTCAAGGAGGAGCACCTGGGAAAAGTCAACGTTTCACGGTTATGAACATAAACAGTAGTTGATGAATCACAGCTGATTACACTTACAACTTATACTAATATCTGTCTATACATCTTCCTTCCTCTATGTGACATCTAATATAACAGGTGAAAACTGTGGCAGGTATGAAAATGTGTAACCAGAGGGATGAGAAAGATTAGCAGTTAATTTCTTTGACAGATGACCTCTCACCTTGTCCGTGATGTCGTTGTCAGCGAGCTCCAGGATGTCCCGCGTTAGGTCACTCATGGTGTCCAGAGTCATCGAGCTGTTCTGGAGGAGATGTCTGCACGAGGAGAGGAAACACTTTACTCAACTGTCCCTGGAGCCAGTTTACATTTGATAAATAGCCTCCTCCCTCTGCCAAACATAAACTATTTGTTACAATCATACTAGAAATATGAACCCTTGCCTACTGAAATCCCAGCATGTATTTAGCTTACCTTGCTACTTTCTTGCTGGACAGCCTCTTGCCAGCGCTGGATGGGGGAGACAGACAGAACAGCAAAATGGTCAGAAAGAGAAAAAAAAGATAAAGGAAAGAGACACTATCTCCTAGTATTCATCNTCCTTTTCTCTGAGCCCCACAGAAAGTATTTTAAGGTAACATATCACTGGGTTTTTGCTAAAACGAAAGCTACATATTCACACATCACAGCAATCTAACACAAACACAGCAGAGTTTGTTAACAGTGTCTCATAAATGCTGATCTAGTATCAGTTTTGCTTGACAGATACACATTGACCTGTGACAGCATTATAAAAACTTAAAAATGAGTTTAATAGATTTCTAAATTCCCAATTAATAATTTCTAATGTTCTCACCAAAATCTGTTGTTGAACAGATTAAACAGGATTTCAGTATTACCGAGTTAACAGCTACTGATCCTGGATCAGCAGGTCTGTTCCAATAAAAGCAGGTTCTTTGAAAAGCTTTACTACCAGCAGACATTCTGCAACAACTCAAATGAAGCAAGACAATGGCATGAGGAAGCAAAAACATGGAAATAGACACCACTCACCTGTGATACAGGAGGTTATTGTTTCATATTTCTAGAGATTCTTTCAAATTAACTTAACATGTACAATCCATCTTTTGAGCTTGTTTTCAAATGAGCAAAATGTTTGTTATGTATGAGTGATAAATCATAATTTGTACAGATGGTAACAATGGGAAGGAACAGGCTACCATCATCTAAAAAGTGCATCGCAGGCACTGAAATAGTTTGTCCTTCAATAAATGCTAAATATTAACACACTGCAACTCACACACAAAAAGAAGGCGCAGATGAAAAAAGACTGGGAACAGTGTGAGGGTAAGATGGACCTAAAATATACACCATAATGTGCGTGTGAAAGTACAATCTGTAACATAACAGACTCCATGTTGTGGCTACTCCAGCACAGCATGCACACATTATGAGAACATGCATGATACTGTCTCTAATCAGCACTGCAAACACACTCACACAGCTTAGAGTCAAAATGGGATGTGGATGACGTGTTACCTAGTCATCTCTAGGAAATTGAGGCGAGTGGAGAGGTCCTCGAGACGACTTATTTGTTTGTGACACTGGCTACAGAAAAAGTCCAGCGCCTCCTCCCTGAGGAAGCTCTGAAAGCAGTCAGGGAGAGGAGCAGGTGCACTGGAAAGAGGAAACAGGGAGGAAGAGGAGGAGGAAGTGGTGAGTGACAGACAAGAAGGGGTGCACTGAGGTGGGACAGGACACCTCTGGAGGATGCAGGGGGTATTAGTGAAATCCACAAGAGAGACTGAAAGAGTAAAGTGTGAGGGCTACAGTGGGAAGGAGACGTGAGACAGACTGCAGTGTGGCTGTGGTTTCTTTTCTGGATAGTGTGGGGAAACGTTCTAGGGGGAAGTGTGTTGATGAGATCAGCCTTTGCTGCAAGCTCAGAAAACCTACAGAATGGTTACAATTAAGTGAAATAAATGAAAGCTCTAATGCAAACAAATGAAACCCATGGCTGCTTATTTCTTTTTTTGGAGTCTCTACCCTCTCCTCACTTCACCTCTACCAGCTGATTGTTTCTTCAAGAAGAGTCTGGTCTGAATTATGCAACACAATGGCACAGCTCCCTGTTTATGTAGACAGTAACAAGGTATGGACGACTTTGAGTGAGTGTCACTTGATGGTCATGTGCACTGTTGTACTGAGCCATTTTCTTCTGGTGACTTTGTTCTACCATAAACACACAACTAGTGTGTATGTGTTGTCAAAGTGTTATGCTGATAGATAAATGTGGGTGTATGTGTAGGCAGCACTGTTACATGCGCCAACAATGAGCGTGACTGGCTCAAAACACAGTGACGCATTCACACTGAGTGGGTGAAGTTTGTGGGATGGAGTTTTTTTTGTGTATGATGTTCTTAGCCTAACTTGTATGACACAAAATTTTCCACTTATTTGAATTTCGTTAATTCATTATTTAGGGATCTCCATTATCATTTGAAGATAAATAATTACCTACCTAATAAATACCTATATGTGTCGCTTTGTATATCTTTTTTTTCCACTTTTGGTTATCCTTTTAGCACTGCAAGATTATTACTGTATTGTCAACGGGCTACAAAATCTAAGCAGTTAGTTGTTAAGAGCTTACTGGAAAGGCAAATCACTTAAAAAAAAAATAAAATAAATAATTAATCACCCAAGTGGGAATTGTATATTATTTGGAAAATAGAGTAGGAGGGAGGGACAAATAAATGGTGTTCTAGAGGAGAGTGTGTGAATGTGTATGTATATTTGGTTGTATTTTGGTGTTTGGAGGACACTTTGCTACAGTCAACCTGTGTCTGTACTACCGCAGCCCAGAGCTTCTTAGATACTCGTCAAGATGTCTGAACTCAATGCAACAAAACATCCACCGTCTGTCTGCACCAGAAGGCTTGGCAACAAACGCCGCCCTTAATACTTAAACAGCATGAGTCTAAAACATTTACTCAGACTACTCAAGAAAGACATCAAAGTTTTAGACCATAATTGAACCCTAATAGCCACATTTTCATTAACTTTGCAACAGTGAGAGTCTGATAGAATGAACTTTGTATATACTTTGTTTATCTTGCCCTTCAGCAGAAAAGGCGTCACATACGGGTGGGAAGGACGTCTCCAGATAGCTCTTATCAACGTTTGACCTCAGCGTCTTTGTTAAAATACAAACATTTTCTTTGAAGAACGTAAATAGAGACATTAAAGCCTGGACGATACAGCTGAGAATGTAACACCTGTTATCAGAAGGGGGCTACTAAAAAAAAAAGTTGTCAGCCTGGTGAAAATGATATTAATATTCAGTTAGATCATCTTCACACTCTTTACATATTAAAATGTCCTCATACAAGAGTTCAACATGTAAAAGTTTTTAACTCGTTGTCAGAGGTACGGGCACTCATACCTGGGAGAGAGCAGTGAGGAGCCATTGACCTGCTCAGGGGGCTGCACAAGAGGGGAGTCGCCCCCCTCCTCAGTTCCCTCCACGCTGCTCTCCAGTAGCAACTCTGAGGTATTACTTTCCCCGAAGTCCTCAAAGTGCTCTTCCTCTCCACCGATGACCGTCACCAAGGAGTGGTTATGGAGCTCAGAGTTGAGGGAAAATCTGGGGGACACAAAATAATGGATTACTGTATTAGTATGTGTGCACACTTGAGTTAATAACAGCTACATAACTATCCATTTAGGAAACCAGAATCAGCCAAACCAAACAAGGCCCATCATTTTGACTCCATGCAAAGAAAAAAAAAAAAAGATACGTTATAGTGCTTGAGCAATAGTCTATGGGTAACATATTGTAAAAGGCTGTGTTGGACCCAGAAGCTTGGAATGACCAGAGCCTACTGTAACAAGCACAAAACAAGTACAATTAATCTTCCCCCAGGAAGAGCGGCAATCTGGACAAGTTCTACGATCACTTGTCTTCAAATGGTAATCTGTTAATTCACATTAATCCCATAGGCTGCTTCGGCTGAAACAAAACATCTTGTGCCTTGCTGGAAATGTGAAAAAATCCCGGAGGGAACGCTTGAGACATGTGAGAGGAACTTTCATGTTTTATGCGGGTCAAGCTTAAGATATGCCCTTAAACGTGTAGACAGAAAGGGCTGTGAGTTTGGCAGTCAGAATTGGCCGGCTGTCTTACACAACTGACACAGTTACAAGAGTTTGATTTTCATTTAGCAGGAAAGCTGGCCTTTTCTGTTGTCCAACAGGATATGTTAGATGTCTTAAGCACACACAGGACGTGGATGTCGCACTCAGCAAAAAAGCTTGCTTTCTCAGCACACAATGACAAAGCCCATTTTGCTTGTTTACAAGACAAATGACATTGATCTATCATATTCAATGCTAAAATATCACCTTAATTTGCAGTGTGAAAACCTAAAATCATATACAGTTACACAAAAAAGGCAGTCGCACTTGAAACACTTTAATTTAACAGACGACAAATAGTAACTGTTAAATAGTAACACAATCAATTTTGAAGTCACTTACCCTTTACTCAAGCTCTTACTACTTGGTCCCATATTGAGGTCCCTCACACAGAGGGATGGCGAAGAGAGGGAACGCATCTTTAAACGCCCTCCGCTGCCCCGGCGTGAAAGCCGTGGAGCAACTGGAGTTAAAACCCCAGACAACCAGAGTGGAATCCTGAAGTTTCACAGGTTACACCGATTTAAAACAAAACCAGGCCTCCCTAGTTTGGAGAAAAGGGTCTGCCTTTTGAAAACAGCCAAGTCTGTGGTCCTAATGAGGTGCCAATCTACAGCACCACATGACTGATGTAGCATCGTCTGTGCCACTGGACAGACTTGAGGCTGCACCAGAAAAGGCTGACTGTGAGCAGGTTAATCAGATTTGAGGCTAAGCAACGGCCAACAGACAGTCCTGCTGACTGTCCAAGGGCCAAATGTGTGTGGGGACACGGGTAGGACAGAGGAGGGTGGGGGAGGCTAATCCTGTTAAGATTCTTAATCCCCAGTCTAGTGCATATACTCCTGCACTGAATATGGTTACCGGCAGCTGGGCTAACCAGGCTGCATGGCAACATCTCAGTTTACTTACTGCCGTTCTCGTTGCATTTGCTCACAGACATTGAGTATTTGTTTCTGACTTGGAAAACCCCTTAAAGTTTTGAGCTTGGAAACATAATCTCCAATCACAGACTTTCCAGACATTCACTGATGTGATAAAAATCACGGGAGAACAGTCTGAGTGTGAGGTTCCTGTCAGTAGTGGACTTAGCAAGGGCAATGGTATGACTAAGTGGAGGGGAGAGAATCAGATTAGCCAATGCCAAAGAAAGAAAGGGAAAACAAACAAAAAAAGAGCTAACTCAACACTTCCTGGAATTCAAGGCTCAATCATGGAATGGGAAGTCCAAACACATCCATGTCAGGCAGACCACTCCAGTCCATCATCAAGCCGGACAGACAGGTCACAGAGTCAGCAGATGAGGCCTCAGTTCTTTGCACTTCCTCTCCTGTGTTTGCCCTAAATACTGCAGAACATAAGAAACCTCATCTGCAGCAACCACTACCAACAGTAGTAGAGACTGGATCAAATTCAAATCAGGATAAAACAAAAGAGAAACTAGGTTCACGATCAGGGTTTCATCAACACCCTAAAATATATAAAAGCTCCTACTCATCTGATAAAAATGGACCACAGAAGCACAAGGGACAGTTTGTTACTACAGGCGAAGGAATTATTAATAAATAATAACAAAAAAAGTGGAGAAACACAGATGATTCTGTTCACCAGGGCTCACTGAATGGTTTGGTAAGTGTGAAAATGACCTGAATATAAAATGCTATGGCCTTTTTTTTCTCTCTATGTGCTGCACTCTGGTTCCTCTTGCAAAAGAGATCTTCATCTCTATGAGATTACCTGATTAAATAAAGGTATGTATAAATAAGGGAATATCTTGTTGAGGACTGGTGTTCTCCCCTACATTGGAGTTCCACAGACTTGGCAAGGAGCACTGAAGCTGTTCTGGAGGCTTATGGTGGCCTGACTCCATACTAAAACTCTTCAGACCTGAGGACAGCAGAAAGAAAAACGAACACAGCCTGACATAACAAAGGGGCTTTGAGCATCAGAGGGCCACAGGTACACGTACTACAAACTACTTCATTTATCACAAATGAGGTAATTTGCAAAAACAAAATAAAAAATGGCAATAACACCACAATAATATAATATATTTTTGAAAGAGACTGACTCAAAGACTGACAGATATGTGAGACACTCATCACCCGCCCATTTGAAGGAGGTTTGGAAAGCAGTAGTAGAGCCAGAACAGATGACCACATTGAGCGAGCAGTGCTGGTGTTGAGGGGGTGGGATAACTGGGCACTTTGCATTGCATAAAGTTAATTATATTTAGCTGCACTAAACATATTAAGAAAAGACTAAAAAGAAATCAAGTCCAAAGCCACCATAAGCCTAAGAACGTAAGACAAATGAGAAAACCACATCAGACTGTCCTTCCAAATGGGATAACATTTGGACAACAACTTTTTTCCCTCTCCTTTATTGAGTTATATATCATTTTTGTGCAGGTAACGGGTTTCCAAAGTGAAATGTCCCACAGAAAGCTGTGCTCTGAACCGCTTGAAAACAGCTCGTTTGTAGTCCAGCCCTTCACTTCCTTTACTTGTGACTTCACAATTAAAACGCGTCATAAAGCTTGCCAAGCGGCCAGCGGTTTTTCGTATCACCTCACCTCCACGAACATTTGATCTGAAGGATACTAAAATGTAACATGAAAACACGACAGAGTGCTGATTGGTCAGAGAGAATATTCACTATTCACTGCATCATCATTGCGCCAGACAGAGGCCAGCCACAGAAACTTTTATATTTTACAGTTTTGTTATGGAATTTCATCACTAAATCCACTTCTGACAAGTTCTGAGGTGAGAAATCAGCTGTGTAGATTTTGAATATTGACAGTTTTATGAGAAGTGATGGCGCAACAAAAATGTGCTTGAAAATTTTCGGAGTTGAGGAGCTCCGCAAGTGGCGGCAGGGGTTGCATGTGCTAACCCGTGGGAGTAGCGTGTGAGGCCGGCCAGCCACCCGCTCACAGAGCACTCTGCTCCCGCCGCCACACAGACTGCTGCAGCAACAACGACAGAGGAAAACACAGCTGGAAGGTTTTCATACCGCTTATCTGTCTTTACATTCTGAGTAATATTGAAACGTTTTAACTGTAGACTGTAGCTGTGATGATCGCTGGTGTGTATGTCTCATTGAACATTATGTCGCGGTCGTTGTGTGTGGCGTCTCTATGGTGACAAGCCACGTACTATCTCTGGGTACTATCTGCAATGGAAAACGGAGCAGGGCCGAGTAGAATCGAGTCTCTCAATTTGCGCTATGGTAGCATTTTTCGGCAAGGCAGCAACAGTTCAACGTTTAGTCCTAATGGTAAGATCTGGAACAATCATGTTGTGTGGTTGTGGACTGATAATAACTTATACCATCTGCAAGGTTACGGTCACAGTCTGAAGCGGCTTTGATTTGGATTACACTACCTTGTTTCTTACAACCCGCCCTTCTCTGCTTCTGATTGGCTAGTAGCCCTTACCTGGGAACTGTGCATATGCAACTCCCAACGAAGATATAATAACACCTCTTTAAGAACATTTTGCATGCTGTTTACGCCATAAACTGAGAATTCAAAAAGGTCTCTTTTCTGCCGATACAATTGAGCCACTCAGACACGACTTGGCTAAAGAATGGTAAAATGGTTTTCTGTGTTCAAGGTCTCGGGTACACCATACTGTGCAAGTTATCTCTGAATGAGGTTTCCTGTTACCGTACAGAACACACAGTCATGTCCTTGCTGACTATGTTTAGTGTTGCCTCAAACTGTCAGTGACAATACATGATGTACAAATACATCATGAGCTGCAGTCAATGGAACCAAACACAGAAGAATAGTGCGATACCGTAGGTTTGACTGACTTTCTACTCACTGGTATATCAACGGGAATTTAAGGCATTAGGTCAATAAAGTGGTGGCTGTCTACTGTCTGTTTGGTGACCTAAATAGAACCCAAGTGATCCTGAGTTGGGCATGCAAGAGTTGTAAACCACGTGTTCTGTGTGAAAGGTCAGTGCAGGGCAACTCCAGGGCTAACCCTTAGCTGGAGATCTGACACACATTTACCGTCAGTTCTGCAGCCAGCTACGATTACGAACAGCATTATGACATTGATCTGAAGTGGATTACAATTGGTGATGTATAACAGAAGTCATTCAGGGTCACAACTAGCCTGCTCAGCATCAATTACAAAGAACAGGATAGGAACATACTGGCCAGAATTGACATTGAGGATATGAAAGCACATGAAGGTGGACTTTATACAGACCTATTTCCAGCATCTTCAGGGTCATGCAGTGTGGCCTCGATGCCGCTGTCCGTCTCCACTTCTTCATGCATCTCGGGGGGTACAAGGGCCCCCGTGTCCTCATCAGTGAAGGTCTCACACTCACTATAAGTGCTCTCAGAGCCCAGGTACGCACTGTCTGTAACCTCATTTTGCTGCAGTAACAGAAACAGAACAACACCACATTATTAGAACACATTACAGTATGCCCACCAAGCAGTGAACAGTCAAATTTTTACAGATCTGAATAACAACAGGGCATGAACATGAATGGAATTTAAAACAAACTAAAGTTGACACTGTATATACTAATTATTTTCTGATTAATAATAACATGGCTCTAGAAAACTTTGCTCCACTATAGCAGCAGTGCACAGACAAAGAAGTAGTGCTCAGCAAGCTGTTACCATAATTATAAAGATAAGCAAGACTATGCATTGCGATTACTTCTTGCATAATTTCTAACAATATCTACAGAGTTTTTTAAAATGTCATCAGGTGTATTTCATGAGGAGCAAAAAATAACAAACAGCCAATTCACAGTTGGTCTATTTTGAATCTCCAAGTCAAGCGAAAAGGTATCAACGACAAATTACAATCCATAAACAAACAAATCCCAATGCATAAAGAGACTTCAGAGACAGCCTGCTGCGATTCAGTTGGCTGCTCCAAGCAAAACCTGCTGCATCAACACCTCTAACCAACACGTTCAAACAAAATGAGCAAGCTTTAGGCTTTCCAAGCAACAAATACCAAATGCTCAGCACAAAACACACAGACTGACACATGCCAAAAAGGAACATCTGAAGCTATTAGCAACTAAAGACACATTATCAGGTATCACAGCTGAGAAGAAATAATAAAGGCAAGACAGGTGAGTTATGTTGGAAAGCGTACCATTATAAATGAAGCGTCAGTAGAAGCAGGGCCCAGAGGGCTATCCACCATGCCCAGAACCATTCTCTCTGCCCAGTCTCACTGACAGGAAAGCTGGCCTGCCATAAGAGCTTCCTAATAACTCCTGCTAACGCTTCCTTACCTTCACTCTCAGAGAGTGAGAGAGTACATTTGAAAAAAATGGGGAAAAAAAGCGTAACACCTCGTTCAGCTCAACTGGGTGGTCAGAGGGGAGGAGACAGAGACAAAGTCCAAAGTGTAGGAGAAGTCAGCTGTAATGCTCAATCAACCAGCTTTCTAGCCGACAAGCCAGAGTTAAAACACCACAGGATCAGCTGAATAACTGGTTTGATCTTTCCTGACTCTTGCGAATGTCACTTCCTGGCCCAGAGTGACAGTATAAATCATTAATCCATGTTCTACATGTTAGAGAGTCCACAGTGAATGAGGGCTATACCATACAATAAGCGGCCATAATCGAACTGTGTGCCAACAGAAATATAACATGTTGTTAAGCTACAACCCTCTGAAAAGGTCGTAATAAGGGGCATAATATGTTATATTTTGGCAAAACATAACACTGGTTATGACAAGTGGTAAGGTCACTACTACTGTTTTAGTTAAGATATTAAAACGTGAGATGGAAATGTGAAAGTTAGCAAACAGCAGAAAATATTTAGTAAAGGAAAAACGGGGTGGACGGGGCGTTGCGTTTCGCTTATGCCAGGCATCAGCCTCACCTTGCCTGTTTTGAAAGCAAACAGGGCAAGAACAGCACAGCCATTGAGAGAGAGGAGCCCTTTCTGCCAGGAACTCGAGGGAAAAACAAGGCCATGGACACAGGTGTGGCGTCTACTTCAAGCATTAACACAAACTTCCCCAAAACCCTGCTTACAGGTTCCAGTACATAGCAAAGACATTTTATAAATCATTGGACCTTACTTATTGTTAGTTCAGTTTACTTTCCTATGTTGAACACATCCTTTTTTGTCAGTGGACAATTTCTGTAAGCAGCATAAGATATCACTCACTATTAAAGAAACACAGGAGAGGAAGATCTCTTTCTTAATTTACTAATTTCGACACATGCAATTTAATATATGGATATTTAAAGCAGCTATATGCAACATTCACTGCCATCTAATGTCACAGTAGAGCACCAAGCTCCATTGAGAAAAACAGAAATTTTACCTCATTGATCACCGTAAAACGCACCTCATTCAAACACGACACAAACAAATTAAAACTCACTGAAACCACCTTTCACTGAAAAGTCTTTCCACTGTTAAATCAACCACCAACTCTGGTTTAGTCGAAATAAACCCCTCTCCTCAAACAGCTTCGTAGGCAGTGACTCGCATGCACTAACGCGCCCGGCTAATGAAACAAAGTATATAGACAGAGAAGATCTGATGACGACACACAGACGGAGAGCTTGATCAGGATTCTGTTACTTTACTATATCTTTACATAGCAAATAGTAAAAGAATCTAATTTACAGAACCTGTCACATCTACAAGATCACCCTCAACTTGGTGGTACGTGTTCATTTTAATATATGAAAAGTATTTACTGTCAAATCATATGTCAAACAACTTTTAAACTCAGCCTTCTGTGTTCTAGAGCCTCGCAGAAGTCAATAAATCCAATGAGACTGTCCAATAACGTCAGGCTTTGTAATAGTGTCTCCTGTATTGGATTTACTGGTCTCAACAAAAAAAGTTATTTTGAAGTTTTTCTACCAAGGTATTTCAGACAAATGCCTGATTTTATCATACTATTATCAACTCATGAAGCCTGGGTAATGGACTAAAGCAGAGGGAATCCATTTGCACTCAACTATGGTACGTTGGCCTGCACTTCTAAACCACACCGGGAGAGGGTGCTGATACTGTGCAATGTACAGCTGCCAAAACAACAGTCTTAGTCCTGCAATGCTGCACACAATGGCAGAAACATTGAGATTTTGCAGAGACTAGCAACAATGATGGTTAAATATTCAGGTTTAGGGCACAAGAGGAGACAGGAATTCCACATATGCTAACCACAACTGTAAAAACATGCAAAAACTCAACGCACATTCCAGCTAATTCAATATTTGTCAAAGAATACTCAAAAGCCTAGATGCCTGCCAGATGCTCTTTAGTGTCAGCCAAACCAGGGTGTTCAGTCTGTGGAACATTCACAGAGTGATAATGATAGCTCTGCAAGCCACTCAGTGAATTACAGTGGGAAGAGAGTGCATAGGGAGTTCAGCCTGTGACCTCCACATTGTGCCGCTGTGTGGACCAATAGGAACTGAAGGCACAACTGGACCACATTCAAAACTATAGAGAGGCTAAGTCTCTTGTGTGGCGCCTCACCTCGTCATACTCCTCTGGACAGCCGACAGCTCCATCCCCTGGACTGTAGTTTACATTGTAGAGCGGTGGCTCTGGACCTGTAGATATGAGAGGAAGAAGACCGGTTTAATGAGTGCAGAATAAACACAAAGTCAAACAGCAAAGGAGGCTCAACAAACACAAGACTGGTGTATACAGTGCCAACATCCATGTGCAAACAAACAGCCATTATGAAGAAAGAAAGTGTCCTGGCAGTTCATGGATTATAAGGAATGTGTTATAAAATGTATCATAAAAGTACTGAGTGAAAATCCACAGTTACAGCGAGTCATTTCTGCTTATTTATAAAACATGTGACTAAAAACATTTTCATGCTTCACAATTCAGATGGATTTTACATTATTAAATATACATTAAAGACACAATATGAAATTAAATTTACCAGCGCCTGTGAGCATTTTCTCAGAAATAGTCACCATGAAAACAATCTTGGATATTACTTTTTTCTATATCCCACTTTCTGGTTAAATGTATTGATATGTTCATTTAAATGTTTGCCAAACTTCTAAAGAAAGTGCATAATGTGACAAAGGCTATTCGATACAGCAGTCTTTTTGTCTAACTGAAAGCTGTGCTGCTTGCTATGCTAATTAATATATTTACTTGATAAAGTATAATAATATATTGTATAAACTAATTTCATAATCACCAAATGTTTTCAATTTAATAAAAAATGTTTGTGGAATTTTTTAATTTCTAATTTAAATTAGCATGAGCTTATTCTTAACCATAACCTCCCACAGTCCAAAGACATGCAGGTTAAAAGGTTAAAAGTAGAGACTCTAAATTGCCTTTATGTGTGAATGTGAGCATGAACAGTTGTTTGTCTCTATTATGTGTCAGCGCTGTGATGAACTGGCAACCTGTCCGGGGTACCTCTCACCAATGTTTGCTGAGATCGGCTCCAGCCAGTTCCCATTTATTTAGCAAAGGAATATAAGGTGACTCCAGCATGCAATCAGCACATTTTGTGTCCTAGCTGCCTTACTTTAGCATATTTACAATCAGCAATGTGAGCATGATGTGACAGGAAACATTATGTAACTTTTACAATCGCATTTCAAGGGATATCGAATGTCACACAATAAGGATATGGGCAAAATAAAACAATAAACAAAGGACAAGAGGCAACCCACATCCAAGTCAAATTTGTCAATACAGGGCTCTGTTGAAAGCCCCTGGAGACAAGCAATGTAATCTGAGACTCAATAGAGCTGTGAATAGCACCCTACTGAGAGAATAGAACACAAACAGTGCTCTCCAAAGCTGCCAGTAGACCCAAAAGGGTTTTGTGCTCCCTGGTCTTATCCGTTGCTCTTGATGACTCGTACACATTAAATGAAATGAGTCTGCACCCAACGGGGTAGTGCAGTAGAAGTTGGCTTCTGTTTGAGCAACACACCTGCGGTCTGTTGGCATGATCTCAAAATATCAGAGGACACGGATATTTTTCTAGACCAACTTTTGTTGATCTAGACATGCCACAGCCACTACAGGGGACAAGGCATTTCCATAGCCTGCAGGCCTGTCTTTATTAAACAGTGCCCCTGCCAGTAACAAGTGGAGAAGAAATGAAATGAAAAAAAGAAGGTGAAAAGCAATGAAGTTTAATAACAAAACTAGACAGCAGGTGGAGAGCTGGAAGCTTTCGGCCGTGGAAATGGTGGTAGAGAACATGACATGCTGTAAAGTGTCTGAAAAACTGGAGCCTGTCTTTACGAGCACAGAGGAATTCTGTCAACAGCATGTGAGTGACTTGGGAAGGTGCAGTAGAGGTTTGATCTTCACAAACTAATGTGAAACTGTCTTCTGATTCACTCTCCACATTGCTGACCACACTTTAACCAAACAAGCCACCAAAACAACTGTGTTCAAATGATAAACAACTACAATTAATACATGACATAGACGTTCATGAAATAGCTATCACGCTAAATGTTTTTGCCGATTTAATAGAACAGCTTGTTTCCTGAATCCGATGTAACAACACAGCTTTGCAACTAGTGAGACAAAGGAGAGAAACAGAGAGGACAGGGCTAAGAGAGATGATGGTAAATAATTTAGGTGAATAGGACTCTCTGCCCGAACCCCATGTCTCTGCCACTACCGCTCTGAAACATCGCCAATAAGCCCATGAGTCTGTGCATCTCATGCTTTCCACTGCATGACTTAATAATGATCTGAGTAACCAGAGCCGCACAACCCAGAAAGCCTTGGGAAAGAAAGAATACTATTCATCATCAATCTGAGTAGATTGAGGAAAGCAGCGCACTATTGTGGTGACATCACCACAACCTGCACGGTATGTCAACACAACCAACGTGTGCAGGAAACTGCAGAAAGAGCTGAAACTCTTTGTAATGATGTCATGTTTTCGATGTCTAAACCTGTCATGTACACTTCACTAACTGTTGTGGGCATGGAAAACAGTTTATATTTAAATCTAGTTAAGATTTGATTTGATTTGGTGAAGAGGGTAAGCCTGAGAAACCTGATGACAGAGCTGTAAAGCGTATAAAGTGTGAAGGGAAATACAATATATGAGTCCTTACAACTTACAGCAGTTTTTAAATAGCATATAAAGTGGAACAGGAGGCCAGCAAAAATGGTTAAAGAAAGAATAACAGCATTTTGAGTCTTGTTACAAAGAATTTGGGTCAGTCCTCTGCCTTTTCCAAATCCCTCACCTCAGCTAAGCGATGGATGTGAACATACTGTGTTGACAACAATATTTGCCACCATGGGGAATGCAGAGAACTGGAGACTAAATGTAGGTGCAAGAATGTGCTGTTGAGGCGTTATTTTTGTTTGTTTTTATGTTATGGTTAACAGCGGGTTTTCCAAAACAAAATAGAAAATAAATGTTCTAGCACACTGAGTACAACAGGCAGATAACATAATAACATAACGAAAAACATGGAGTTCACCATGCATCACAAAAAAAAAGAATATATCCAATAAAAACAACTGCATTTATAACACAACAAAAGCACAAATTGTTTTTATATTACAATATTTTAGTAGGTGGTCCTGGAGTCTTAAAGAACAAGCCAACTAAGTCAACAAAAACGGGACGTTGGGTAAAGAATTTAAAGGGCAAACAATTAAACAACTTACTTAGTAGATGAAATAGCAGGTATTTAATATAAAACCATCTGGACACACACAGTGTTAAAAAGTGCATCTGATGAGTCACCTCCATTGCTTATTGCAGAGATCCCCCGGTGGAAATCTTCAAAGCTGATCACTCCTAGGCCACTGGGATCCAAAAACTTGGTCAGATCCTTCACCTGAAAGACAAAAGCAACACAACATTTAAAACGTAATTTCATCACGGCAACAGAACAAAATCACTCCCCAATTAAATTAAATCTTTTGCTTTGTCTGGGTGATTCAAGATGATGTCACAAATGACAAAAAGGGGCAAATGACTTCAGTGGAAAAGCACATCAGAAGAATGAGCCAGTACTTGACTTAAACATAAGTTACATAAAACCACTAAGAACTCATTCTTGAGGTCACTTCAAGAATGAGTTTCTTAACATGACGGTTTTACTGCAGAACTGCGTAAATTACAGAAGAAAAAAGTCACCAATAAAAAAACAACTGATGGCCTCCAGTATAAAATCAGCTGTTGCAGGCGGGGCAGTAACTTAAAACGATTTCAAAGGGTGGAAAGGTTGCAGCCTTTATTCTCTTTGCAACTAGTAAAAAGAAAACATGACCAAATGAAGAAAGAAAAGAAATTACTGAAGGCGTTTCTGTCGCAGACCAAGGAATCAGAAGATGTGACAATGGTTTAGTCAATGAGAGCAAGTTTTTTTTTTTATTCTAAAACACATTTATTAAAATGCATGCATGCATTTAATGTGAAGCAATACAGCACTCAGCTGTTAGATGTTACATAAGTGCACCTACATACTGTTTATTCCTGCAGTCTGTAACTTGGCAACAGGAGGACGTGTGCTTCAGTAACTACCGACCTCCGAGCATAAAAAAAAAACAACAACAACAGTGCACCTTGGAGCAACATTTTTTTAGACTGAAAACTGACTCACAGTGTATGTGAAACTAAATCTAATCTGATCTGTAGTGAGAGAGGGGCTTTACCTGTACACATTCCTTGGCACATTGCCCTGCGTAATGCACACTATCTAGTTTTCTTGCTCTTAAAATGCCTGAGAACTAGAGGATTATTGGTGGCGCCAAGCAATCAAAATCTATTTACACAAATAACAGACAAGGCAAATGTCGTCCATCACAAAATTGCACAAACCCATTATTACAGTATCATTTCAGGCGTGTATCGCTGGCAAAAGAAGCTGGGAGGGAGCCTGTGAGTATGGCGGGTGAGGTTTCTGTGGTTTCGACTCACTCATTTCAAGAAAGTAAGCGCACAATGTGAACACAGTCATTTTACCAAGACTTCCATTCTGAGGGCACCCTCTCTATTTTGCATATTTTATATATCGGTTACACATAAAAACAAGTTGATCAGCTTAGCAGCACTGAGCTAATCTTGAACTCAGGAGGCTGAGAAGGCTGAAATTCCTAATAAACTGACTCCGACAAAACCCCTGTGATCTTATGATCTGGGCTTCGGTGAATTAAACACAGCTGTACTTAGTGAAAGGAGGGGAGCGGCTGATCTCACTGAATGGTGGCTAACGCTGCAATGGTAGGTTCAGCATGTGGAATCAAGGCTCATTCAGCTTCCACCTCTGATACACTAAACATTTTCATACAGTAGATTTACCACATACTGTAGGATGAAGAAGGGTGTGTGAGGAAACGGGGTCTTTTTAAGGATTGAACTTGTGAAAAGATATCTGCGCCTGAGGTCAGTGGTAGGTGTTTTGAGTACAGCTTTTCGTTTTCCGTTTCACAATGGAGCATCACATTTCACATGTTCCGTGCAGCTATACAGAAACACCCCTGCTGGGTGAGGTGAGAAAACTGAGGTGAGGTGGGGGATTAACTATGAGTGTCTGTGTTCCCCTTTGACATTTTTAGATAGCTGTTATAATAAGGAGTAAATTCTTATTAGTTATTGAGACTGCAGTAAGAGACTGAACAGGCTGGATGAAGCACTGTGACAGCCAAGGGAACCAGAGCAATATAAACCTACTCTACTGTGGAAGCTATCCATGGCCTACATCAGAATCGTTAAGCCTGTGCAGCAGTGCCAGGCCCCTTAGGTCTTGTGAGCAAAGCCCGTTGGCTATTCCTAGGTCTAACCTAAAAACTGAAAGGTGAATGTGATTTCAGTCCTGCTGTATTTTGGCCACAAAAAAGTCTCCCCGCTGCTGTTAAACTGTCTCCATTTTAACTTAAAGTTAATTCAGTTAGTTTAATGTTGTTGGAAGCACTGTGTTCTGTCACGGATCATCAATTTATGTACTCATTCTTGTTTTGACTGTTACTGTGTCTATATTTGACTTGCTGACTGCCTCTATTGTTTTCTTGTACAAGTCTTGCAACACAGTTACAGAGTTTACTAACAGGCAAGCTAAAACTTCTTTCTTTTGTTTTCTGTTATTTTTTTTACTGTTTTTTGCCATTTAATGCCTATTTTAAAATAGTAGCCTTTGTTTTCAAAAATGCAATTCACGGTATTGTCATTAATTCTGTATTATGTAATAATTTGCCTTGTCATTCCTAACAAATACATCCCTGAGAGACAGCGGCAAGGCAGATAACGACTAAACTCAAAGGCAACTGTCAGCTACACGGCTTAGCGGAGCAATGAAGGCACTGTGGTTTTTCTGTTTCCTCTATTTGTGTCTAATCAGTGCCGGGGCACGCCTGACCGCCTCCACACAGACCGCTGTTCTGTGCTTAACCCTGTGGAGAAGAATACCCTTTGGTGAGAGTCTTTCCTGGAGGGGATTTCACAATATTTCCTAAACAAAGCTCTGATAACTATGATCATCTGCCCAGTGGATTAGCATAAGATGATGAAAAAAAAAGCAGATTTATCTTTGGATATAAAACATTACCACACATACATAAAAGTGAACTCAAGAGAGGGGACGTTTTGGGGCATGGGACATTCCATTGTGGATTAGAGGGGCAGTACATAAAAGCAGCGGGTGAGGGGAGGGAGGCAGGCTAAAGTAGGGTTGGGAGTGTCGACTGACAAGAGAGACTCGACCACAATGCAGCTCACTATGGCTTTTGTGCACAATCAGGGTCAAAACCAGTGACTGAAACCAGTGAGTGGTGGTTAGAAAGATCTTTTGAACTAAATTCCCAGATTTAGCACATGCCTGAAGGGCATTTCACGTGTGATTTTCCACATATTTTTCCAAATGGTAAGAGTGGTACCAACACACAAAGCAGCAGGTCAGGTGTTCCTAACACAGTCAAGAAATAGGAAACAGTAAATCAAATGGTTTCATGACACATCTAACCACTGCAAATCAACCAACCACAAAATGCTTCTCCTGGAAAAGATGCCTCACCAAGAAAAGTGTCAGAGGCAGTGCTTGAAAATTAACATAATGAAAGAGCAAGTGGTGGGCCTTCATAAGAGAACATCTATGCCTTGGGTGAGCATGTTTGCTCTTGAAATAGGTCTGAAAGTTGGACACTATGGTCTATATTCTGGCTTATATTCAAACCACACACAATGCAGTGTGTGTGTACGCACATGGTCACTATCATATCCTGGAATAATTCTGGGGAGAAAATTTGCATGCTCAGCATACCAGCACCAGCCGAACATGCATGCAAATGCCTCATGAATACCTTCCTACTGTCTCTTGACAGGCTGCTGGGATATTTGCAAAGTGGTACAGGATGATATGCATGCAAGGCATGCTGCCAACCCTCAACTAAACTATGACAATATAAATACATAATGTTAGTGAAGAATGCCTTTGTACGTAAGCTTGGCAGAAAGTCTGTGAAGCGTGTAGACGCAATGAAAAACAACAACTTAAACAAAAACTTCATCATCACACTAACAAATGTGTTCCTTTTAAAAACACCTCACTGTGACATCCTGAGTGCAACCCTTAACCCCACTTCAACTTGACATAAATGCCTACTGGCAATCTTAACTTCATATTTGTTTTTAAGTGTTACTTACGGATGTCCTTATGAATTAGTGTGACCTATTGCCCTGTGGATTTCTCAACCACACAGCTAAAATACTTGTGTCACCACCATGGTCCACAGTAAAATGTCACTAATCTTAGCAGCTCAGGCGTAGAGGTTATTCAAACCACTTTCATCTCCAGATAACTAAAAAACAAGGACATATCAGGGCAAAGCCTATTCAAATAAGAAAAACACACAATTATCCAAACTGATATGAGAAGAGTGAACCATTCGCTACCTCAGCAAAGAAACAATCTGCACCGGACTGACCTGACTTTCCCACTGTTCAGCTAATGAATGCCAAATGCAAATCTTACAAGCATTATATAACATTCCTCAAATTCTGAAGATAAGTCTGTCTGGCTGCCTGCTTACTTATTGTAAATGTGACAGGCAAACATGCCCAAACCTCTGTCTCTCTCTCTGATCACAAGAACAGAAATCTGAGAGGAGTTTCCAGTAAGAGCAAATTAGCTCCTGGAGCTCTTAGAAACTAGATATCTGACAGATAAACACAATGAAAGACGCACAAGTCATCAATCTGCACAATCTGGTCCAAGGAAAACCTCTAGGAAACAAAGATCCAAAGGAAACAGCTGGACTCTAGACACTTGGGAGGTGCAACTCCACCAGAAACCAAAAAAGTATGGAATAACAGTAAAACAGGCCACACCTATGAAAGAAAATCAACTCCCACTGTCATGTAAATGTATTACCTTTAGCACTGCCTCGCAAAACAACAGGTGGACTTGATTTACATCAGACTAACATGATAAAAGCTCCCTAAAAACAAGGTCATGGGCAGTTTGTGCAAAGCACCCAAACCATGGAGTCCCTCTGACTCAGGAAAACACATTTTACTCTTAATCCTTCACAATTCCCCGCCTGGGGAGCCACAGATACCTATGGCTACACACAGGACAGATCAGGGGCAACAGAAGCGCTTTGAACTGGGAGATAAGGGATTAAAAAGCATTAGTGAGCCAGCATCACACTCTGTGTGTGGTGTACCAACAAGTACTCATTCTGACCCAAAGGCCTTATTCAAAGTTCATGGAGAAGAGTTTAAATTAAGCAGGTTGATATATTCTAAAATTATTATTTTTGCCTGAATTCTCCTCACATCTAAATCAACATTTTAAAAACAAGTAGTAAGTTGTGTTTAAAATGGATTACAAATGCTGAAAGTGTAACAACATCATTCTTACTGCTTCGTGAAGAAATAGAGACTAATAAAAGGAATTAAAGGAAATGGAAAAGGCATGCTTGTTGGGGCACACTTGACAGTTGCTTATTTCCGTTACCGGTTAGGTTACATCATCGTTTGCATCCATGCCTTTACTGTTATTTGCAAATGGTGTGATCGCATGCTTAAGCTCAGTCTGATTCTTGTAAACATTTAGACCGGCACTCAGACCAGCATGTCTCACAGGAAGAGAAACTGATTAATTTTTACTCTAGAGCATGTGCAGGCATGTGTCAAACTCTTAATCTGACTTTCGTTGGAACACCTAAACCTACCATACTCAAAGGATCTAGATACAGATACAGTTTAGTCAGTAACTTCATGCAGGGAAAAAGCAATGTCAAATTCTGATTTACTGATGAGAAGCTAACAGCTAATCTTTTGTGGATCATATAGAATGTTCATTCTTACTTGCAAGTAAGAGTGAAACCTGGCACAAAGAGCCATAAGCAAAAAATGGGTGAGGGCGTGGAGTGAGACGCATCAGCCATTTGACAAGAGATTATCCCCAAACCACAGGACATGTAAATGGGATGATGGGTGTTTGTCATTTGACATATGGTATGAACACCGGGCCGGACAAAATTCATTATAGCCAATATGCTTGACAGATTTATCTGGATGATAACCCAAATCTCCTGGCTCCTGAACGCTCACCAAATATACACAAACTAATCCAGCCATGGTTTTAATAATATGCCGTGGTATTAGCCAAATCTATTACAACGAATGTTGAGAGCTACTTTGTTGGAAACTCCAAGGAGAGGTCTTCATGTTATCTGCGCTGCATTACATGTCAGGGCAAAATAAACCTGATGCAGATCATTAAAACATTTCAACTCATAATCGAGGTCCAGTTTGAAAACAACATACTGTATTCTTAAAGCACAATACTATTCTAACAATAGTGATTTTCAAATAGATTTAGATCCTAAGCAACTTGAAATACAGATGGCAAAGTGATGATGGCATAGTGACATCAACCAGACAGGCTTTTTTCAGGGCTCTCTGCGGTTCTGCAGAAAATCAATAATAAATCATTTACCTGTATGAGGCTTTATAGGCTTTTACACAGAACTCCCCTCAGCATGCATTACCCAGTAGCTGCAAGCTCAAAACAAAGAAAATCTACTGACATTTAAGTCACCTCACCTGATCGGCCCCATAGGCAGCAGCAAACTCCATGAACTCCTCAATACGTACGAAGCCATCTCCATCTTGGTCTAAAGCATCGAACACAGCTTTTAGTGGAGAGACATCTTCCTCCCTCGTATTCACAGCTGAGACCATTGGCAGTGAGTCATCTACCACCATCTTAGAGAGGGAAATTGTCTCCACAGTTTGCTCACTAGTCCATCCAGCCTCGGGAGAAGAAGTGTGTAAGTCCTGAACTGAGAAATCAAAAGATGTCGCTTCTTGACAATCTGACCCTTCGAGCTGGTTAGAGTCTGTCAACCTCCCGTCTTCCCTCTGTTCTGTTGTCGGGTCGGAGACGCTTTCACTCTGTACACCGTCCTGTGGTTTCAAGACCCATGTTTCCTTGTCGCGTACCTTATCTGCAGTCAAGCACAGATCCAAAGCCGCTGCCTCATTCTCCTGATGTTTGTAGCAAATCCTCTCTTCCATCAAATCCGTCGACTCCTTTTCCGCAGAGTAACTCTCACTGGTGTAATCACCCTGGATGAAGACATCTTCAGCCAGAGGCACTGTCAGCAACGCAGGTTCAGCCGACAAACCCAAAGCAAATGAGTCATACTCACCTTGTTGCTCTGAAGTCACATTTCCAATTACAGTAGATCCTGCGTGTTCCACCTCCAACTCATCTGTTGATAAATCTAAGGGCACACCTGTGCAGATAATAGAGGGAGGACTGACAGGGCACAGGCTCAGACTGCTGTCACAATCTGGAACCTCTATATCCAACAAAGGCACAGACCCTTCGAAACAGTCCAGTGGCGCGGTGATGTGGTTGTGCGGGAGGCAGTTCTCAGGTAAACCTTGCAGGATACTGCTACAGGTTACAGGCAGATCAGTCATCTGATCAGGGAATAAACATTTGTCTCTGGTTTCAGGTGACAAAGTCTCACTGCTCTGTGAGGGAGGAAGACCCGCCTGTTCCTCTTGTGACAGGTCTACCAGCTCCTCACGGACACCCTGTGGGTTTAACTCACCTGATGACTCCGGGGGGAGACAAGAGTGTTCATTTGAGAGAAGATCTACCAACAAAAATGGATCCCCTGTGTTGGTCTCAGAAATCTTCGTTGGAAAGACCGGAACACTGAGACTTATTAGCTCAGCCTTCTTACTGAGGGCATTTGAGCTCTCAGTAGACCCTACTGAGAGCTCCTGTGTCGGACTCAGTTCCTTACAACTAGAGTTTTCCCCAATCACATCAGTAAGATTGGGAGAAAACAGCCATGACAAAGCGCAATCACTAATTTCATCATGTCCCTCAGTTTTTTCTGTGAGGGACGATTCCTCTATGTGAGTACTGTGGAGAGACGCTTGGGAAACAGTGGACTGATCACCCTCAAACAACAAATTTTCATAAGAAAAGTTAGCGATATTTATGAGTTTGTCTAAATCTACATGCTTGTCCTGGAAAACATTGTCTTTTTCACTTTGATGGGATGTTCGATCCTGGTCCCCATTTCTGAAATCCAAACCTGTCCGGTCACTCTTGTTGGGACAGAGCACACTTCCATTGTCTGAATCTAGTGTGTGAAATCCAAGAGGAAATGGCTGTTCTGACTCCCACTGTGTGTGCCCCAAAGGGCCAGACAGAACTGTCGGCTCCATTTAAACTGGCTGTTCCACTTTGCAAACTTGAGAAAGCCGGTGACGCTTTATCTCACTGCTGTTAAGATCCAGTTCTTCAGTTTCAATGCCATGTTTTCAAATGGCACTACACATCTCCAATGACATCTTTAAATTAATGTGTGGAAGCATTGTCTACCTCTGACATTTAAAAAAAATACAGGCAGGTAATATGATTTTAGAAATACTCGTATAAAGGTAGACTATGACTAGACTTCACTACTAAGGTACATGTCTAAGGTAGGTAGGTAGGTTTAGACATAATTTCACTCAGGCAACGGATTAATAAATTGTATTTGTTAATACTTCAGTGGTTGCCATCCACATCTCGACAAGTGTTACCTAAACTCAAAATTCATATTCTTGTCTCTCTCTCTACTGATGTAAGTGTGTCTTGACTCACTATGTCTCTTTCTGTCGCGGCAGCTCCGCTCCTGTTTGTTGCCAAATGTTTCAGCTTCAGCATATCCAGCCTCAACATGCTTCACTTCAACCTGAAAGCTGGCAAAAGTCTCAAGACTGAACTGACAAAAACGTCCGACAGCATCTTTGCTTGTGAGCCAATTTCAAACAAATACAAGTTAACGCGTTAGGTCACCGGTGTTTGTCAACATTAGCTCTCTTAGCCGATTATCTTAATGTTATCCACGGCGAGCTAATTTGCTGAGGAGGCAGTGCAGCGATGGAAACGACGCGGCCAGTGTTGACGTTACTCAAACCTAAACTGACCTCTAGCTATAATGCCAACCCTCTCATTACAGGGCGGTTTACTAAATATAACAGACTGACAAACCTTTCCGATGATTTTATGCTAGCAACTACCGTTAACTCCTCCTTCGAGCATCCCACGTCTTTCGTGCCATTGGCCAGGGAAGCTGCTAACTGACTAGCTAACGAAATTAGCCTATTAGCTAGCTAACACGCCAAATAGCCCAGCTGCTATCCCCCTTGATCAAATTGGACCAGATGGTAGCTCCAGGTTTAAGAGTTAACTACGGAAACGGACGCCTCTGTGATAGCCCAAGGTTATGTCTTCATTTCGATGCCGTTTTCCAGCGGCAATCCACCTGTGTCAGTAACAAGACAGGCCAGACGAGTGACGAGACGAAACCGATCTTTCCTCCTCAAATTCTTCTGTTATTCTCGTCTCAGAAAACACATCTGTCACAGCGTCCCTCGTTGAAACCCACAATGACACCGAAAGAGTAATGAATGAGGCAAAAAAGCTCCATCGTTTGGCAGTCAGTCCAACGATGTTAACCACAGACAGTGAAAGCTCTCGCATCAGCATCAGCAGTGTCCCATCCTCCTCCTCCTCCTCCTCCTCCTCCTCCTCCAGCCGCATACACACCACTGACGTTTCACGCAAGCGTACAAAACACCCCGCAGTATCATCGGCTTTAAAGCAGTTATCAATTGGGGCCTTGTGATTTGTGTTTGTGCACAATCCCCATGGCTAAAAGTCAGACATTGCCCTGCCCTCGTATGTCCCAGAATGGCAGAATTTCAGGCAAGCACCCCTTCACACACAGGTCAAAGTTCAGGGTCAGCAGCTGACAGGACGACGGTGTCTCGCTCAGTGACACTTCAGCAGGGTAAAGTACTGTTTCTGTAAGGTTTAATTACTCAGCAAAGATACAATAATAATTAACCAATATGAGATAGTTGAAGAACTCAAGCAGACAGACAAGATTTATTATTTTGAGAAAATAGTGGTGGTGTTTTGGCGCCCCCATCTGACTTAAAGTGGTTTTCTTCAGGTTTGCAATTGCTGATTCTGGGTTTGGTCAATCAATCCCAGCCTTGCGGCTTGTAATCCTTTAGAACAAATCAGTGCTGGATAGTAACTAAGGAATCTCTCAATTACTGTTCTTAAGTACAAATTTCAGACACTTTACTTGAGTATTTTCTGAAACAATTAGTCACCTGACATAAAATATTTTGATCATTTCATTTTTCATGCAAAAACATTTCATGGTTCTAGCTTCACAAATGTTAAGATTTGTTGCTTTTCCTTTTAATTATTTGAATGTAGTGTTAAGAATGCTTTATAAAGGTGCCACTCTGCTCTGGGTGACAGAATAAAATGGTTACATTTATAAGATTTTAAGGCGCCTAAAGAATTCAAAGTATCCGATACTTCACAAGAACAAAGCAAAAACAAGCCAGAAAAATCTTTTGTGTAACAGTAATGTTTAATTTTCTTTTTCTCTTTAATCAACTTGTGACCCCTCAGATGTGGGGCCCAACCCCTAGGTAAGGAACCACTTCTTCAATCTACCTGATTTGCATTAAAAAAACAGTCTGCTGCTTCCTACAGGTACAAATCAAGCCCCAAAAAAGTTTTTTGTACAATAGCAAAAGAAACAAAATGCTTGCAAACAGTAATCACAATTAACTGTAATTATAAAATGTTCACCAATAAATGAAAAGGAATGAAAAATCACATGAAATGGCACGTGATAAACATAACTGTACATGAAATGTATAATGACAATACACAACACTGTAAAGGGTGATAAATCCCTGAATTAAATCCTTTATTAAGATTGTAAGCACATGCAATACAGTACAGTATGTTAGTGTTTAACTCGTCCAGCCAATTAACAACACAATCTTAAGGCAACATTGACTGAGTTACAAATACACTGAATCTTTTGTTTTCAGCATTTACTTGTCTCTTTTCTTTTCAGATGACCAATAACCTGAAAGAAAATAAGAGAGACAGGTGGATTAATATGGGTTATACTGCATTCCATTTATAATCTCTATCTTTAACACACCGCTTCATAATTAGCAAACATCAGACAGTTTCCCCAGTAAAAATATCCTAACCTGCTCCGTGTTGATTAGGTAGTGCCCTGTTATTACTCTTTCTTACCGCCTAAATAACTGTAAGCCTATGTAAAATATCACAAAAAATTGTTATTTTAGCTGAGAAAATTAGTAAAATATTAGGAATTTTTTGAATTATGAAATAATATTGATTATATTTAATTATGAAAAAATAACTTAAGACACTGACTCATTTGTAGAGGGAGAAAAAAGGGGTGCCAAAAAAGGTTTTTCAAAAACAAAAAAAATCAGCCCCTCCTCGGGCTGGAACGTATCATATTACATCTGGACAATTTTTCGCTTCATCCACTTGAGTTTGCTCGCTGTATGTTAGGAAGCGGTATAAATCAGAGACAACACAATGCACAGCACACATTCATAGGCATGGACCTCAAGCTGCGCCTCCTCCTACAGACCTGGGTCAGGAGGAGGTCAAGGGAGCGCCTGTTCAGAGTTTAGCAGATTTAGAGGAGGCTATACCCAACAGCATGGAGACGTCGTTGGCTGAGGTCAGCCACGCCCCACCATCCGCTACCAGGATGGCGCCAGTCACATAAGAGGAGGCCTGGCTGGCCAAGAAGAGAGTGCAGTGGGCCATCTCTGTCTTGTTGCCTGCTCGCTGCAAAGGAATGGACTGGAACACACCAGCAGCCTCCCCTGTGGGACCACCTGGAGGATTACATTTTTTTTTTTTTAAAGAATCAATGCTCAGATCCTCTTACTCACTCTGTTAAACTGTACATTAGTGGTTGTGTTTTAGCCTTACGTACCTCCACAGCCCTGTCAGATGTGCTCAAGTACCCCTTCACTAGCACCATACATCATGTTCGAAATTAGTCCTCGTGAATGTATTATAATTTATAGGTTACTTTTATCATACATTTGAATCATCATTGTTTAGGTCGGTTAGGTCAAGTTTTCGTTCATACTATCACTTTGTGTGGCAACTGGACATTTGAACCATTTATCCACTACTTTTACATTTCCACAGTTTATTGAGTATTTCTAGATAACATTTCCATGACTTATTGAGTACCTTTGGCTAACACTTCAACTGTTTATTAGAGTTAATTTTCAATTTTTGGTGTTTGCTAATTAGCTCTCACACTCCCAATATGGAAAGTAAGTTACTGATTATTGTTAATGTACTACTAGCATAATTCTATCTCCTCTTTAACAAAAATATTGATATATGTTTTGATTTCAATTTTTTTGTATAATTTTCTTGTTCTTGTGTATGTGTATCAACATACCCTGTCAACTTCTGTAATATAATCTGTAGTAATTTCACAGAATGACATTCATTATGGATACCAGTGATGGTGCATTAGTGATGGCATAGTAAAGGCAACAGTGAAAGAAATTTAAATAGGGGATGGGGGGTTGATATCTGACACCAAAACAGTTTGAGCACAAGAGTATACACCATAATATATTACAAAAGCCATGTAATGAATATGAGATTTTGGTATTGTTAACAAATCACAGAAGGTAAGTTTCTAAACAATCTCCTCTTTCTCTGAGGATTGTGGATTAAATTGGTGCTTACTGTAAGATAACACACCATTGCTTATAATAAAGGACTGCTTCTTAAATGTATAGCCCATAAATTAGCCAGTTTGTCAATAACGTGGTAAATCTTTACCCAGTCTGCGGAAGCCCTCTGTGCCAGAGATAGGACCTGGAGCCACTGTATTGACTCTCACTCCACTGGGCCCCCACTCCACAGCCAGGTGCTTGGTCATGGCATCTGGGGATGGGAGAGGTAACATTGAGTCATTATGTTCTCTTTCAAATATCATCACACAACAGTAAAAAAACTCCTACCATTTGCAGCCTTAGCAGAGCCAGCATGCACCTGGAGGCCCTGTCCCCTGTAGCCGAGCGTTGCAGAGATGTTGACTATGTTGCCACCGTGATTCTGCACACAAAAATGGTGGAGACTCAAAATCGATGCAATGAGTAAATAATCAAATTGGCTTCGGAACGCATAGGCAGTAGTTTATACCCCTTCTAGAGATGACAAGGCATTCAGTAATCTGTGATCTTTACTGCCCTCTTTTGGTGACAATAGTGAATTGCAGAGAGTGATTTCTTCATGGAAGTTACTGATCAATAACCCAATTATGTTCCTGCAGATACAGTACTATCATTCTTTCTGTGCTATGGGGTAATAAACAACTAACCTCTGGATCCTTCACTTGGACCTAAGAAATATTGTGTCACACGTACAGAAACGTGTACTGTACCTGGAACCACTTCTCATAAACCACCTTGCTGGTGTTGAATGTACCCATAGTGTCTATCTCCATCACTGTCTTGAAGGCATTGAAGGTGAGAGAGGCAGCCGGGCAGAGGAAGTTTCCAGCAGCGTCTGTCAAATACAGCATTGTGATTTTAACCAAAGCCAAAATTATGACATGAGGCAGAACCAAAATCCTATGCAAGACAGGATAAGATTTTAAAGAGGCTTCATTAAAGCTATAAATTCATCAATGAAATACAGATCTCCCTAAATAGATGGCATTAAATTTTATAATCTGTTGTGATGTAACAGAGAGGACGAGGGTGCAAAGATAGAAGATAAAGATAGATGTAGCATCAGAAAAGTTGATGATTAAACAAAAATGTTTCACACTTTGTTCACTCACTTTGCATTTTGTTAATTGATAAATATAATCCATTATCATGCCTATTTTTGAAAGCATTCTTATTTTACAGCATTTTTTCCACACCTGCCTAAAACTTCTGCAAAATACTGTACATTTGCACTTATTCCCCCTACAAACACCTTTAATTGTATTAAGGTGTCATTTTCAATGAGTCAGCAATGGTGGCGGGATGCAATGTGTAATGACGTGTGAGGGCGAGATACTACAAACTCAGAAATCACTAGCACAAAGCTATATTTTTAGGCCTGTTTCTAAGAGGTCACATACTGTTTATGAGGATGTCTATGCGCCCCAACTCTTTCAGTGTCTCATCCACAGCAGCTGCGATGCTCTCAGGCTGCCTCACGTCTATACACAAAGGGAGACAGCGGCGTCCCGACACAGCACACAGCTTTTTAGCCGCCTAGGGAGACATGACGCCAACGCATTAACATTTAGTTACAGCGCAATATATTTAATTTAGTATTGTGGAAATGATGTAGGAGGAATAACCTCTTTGAGCTTGTCTAAGTTCCTGCTTGCAATCACAGTGTCACAGCCATGCCTGAAAGACAACAAAGAAATACATCAATGTGGAAAGAAAAAGATACAACACTGAAGAGCACACAAAAAGGCCAAAGGCACACAAAATGAGAGCAATAGGGACACCAACAGATACAGTTACAAGATGTGCAGCTTATTGTGACAAAAGATAAATTATTTCTGCAGCATGATGACATTATTGAACTATTTCAACTTTGCCACACAAGCAAAATGATGAAAGTCTGACTGGCAGATAACACAAGGTTCAAAGGGCACCTACTATCTCACTCACACATTTTTACTGTTTTAGAGTACTATTAATGACATAATACAGACAGGGCATTGATTATACATGTTACAGGTTTATCCTTAGTCCTCCTTAGTCTGGTTTTGTGAAGCACTTTGTGACCTTATACTAAAATATACTAAATCAACTTTATTCACTATTTACTTACTTATTAATCCTCTCACCTCATGAAGATTTCTGCTATCCTGAGTCCAATTCCAGATCCACCACCTGTGATAAAAGCAACCTGATCTCTGAAAAACAAAGGGCAAACCCCAAAGCTCTTCATGTAGTTATTACAGAAACAAGAATGTCAACATTTCTTGACAGACAAACAGTGTGAATGCAGTAAAGCCATACGTTCACACCAGGCAATGGGAAATATATTTAATGCATCTTAATGCATACTTCAGTAAATCTGGACTGTAGATGTGTGTGTACGAAGTTAGGCAGTCGTCTGTACCAACATCTTCAGGCAGCAGCTCTCCTTTTCTCTGTGGCTCTGCCATGCTGCATGTAAAACAGACACAATCAAACAGGCATCACCATAACCACAATGTAGTAAATGGCTGGTGTGTAAAAGCAGGAGTTGCACAAAATAGCAGAAATACCTTACAATACAATAACCCTCTGCCTCAGTTTGGTGACGCTATTTTTTTAATCAAGGATGTCAGATGTTTAAATTCAACAAAAAGGTAAATTTTACATCTTTCAGAAATTGTTTGTAAGTTTCCAATTTTACTTTTATTTTAAAGCATTTGTGTGCACGAGCTGTCATGATTTTTCTGACTTACCCTGTGCTTCATTACAGACTTTAAAGTAAATCACAGTTAGTGGCAGCAACTGTCCAGAAGTCATGAAAAACACATTTACCTCCCACCACTGCATCTTAAAAGGCTTTAAAAGGGGGTTCCGTTGAATAAACCGCCTCCACACAGAGGTCAACAATACTGTAGGCTACTTTCTGTTATTTTGTCTATCATTGTAAACATATCCTAGTAGTTTTAAGTCTACTTCTTCCTGCAGCTATCGGTGTACCAGCAGCCGTTCACTGTCGGGACTGTGCGGTGAAGCCAAGTTCAAGCTGTTGTCATGTTAACTTACCTGCTGAAAAACAAGCTAGTTTTGTAGCGCTGAAAGCAGAAGCGTTCAACTCCTCTGAGATGAACACGACCCGGACACGAAGCACTTTTCTGTGTCACACGAGGCTCGTTTACATTGATACACCAGCCGTTATATGTGTTTTTCTCAGTAGGAACTGTTCGTATCTAGGGCCTATGCCTGGAACGCTGTCTTTTAGTGATGCATTATGGGGAACGACGTCCGTTGACGGTGTGTTCAAGAGTACAAATATCTCGATGCCCAAACCTAAACTCGTTTGTTTAAACAATATTAGAAATACAAATAATCATTAACTGGGTTAAAATTCAGAAAATACTTTGAGCACAGGACTTCCGAGGTCAGGACTGATTTGAGTCATGCCAGAAAGAGAAACTATATCAGCGAGCATCATGCTCCAGGGACTGTAAGGTCTTTGACAATCTGGAGAGCAAAAGAAAACCCAATGATTCTGTTGCTCTTCTGCATTAACCACCATCCTCTAGGATGGCACCAGCGAGGGCCTCCACGGGTAAACCAACACTGAAATAAACGATCCAGGGTTTACGGTTTCAAAGCCGATGCTGATCAGTACGCATTAGTGGAGAAAGTGGCCCTTATTGATCTGTACTTAGGGAATAACTGTTGGAAAAAGCCTTGAAATGGATCCCTAAAATACTTTTGGATGGTTGCTCTTCTCAGAGATGTAAGATGAGTGCTTTTGTAACTTGATTTGTTTTTCAAGAGTAAACAACAGTTATGAGCAGAAGTGCACATAAAAGTTCACAAACTTAATAATATATGATAACGGATGACCCTCCTGTTTTTGCATTGTTTCACTTCTGCTACAATTCCCATACTTCACATTATTACCAGCCTTTTTTTCAAAGCATTCCCTACTGTTTTATGTTTTGAATGTGGTTATTCTAATTATTTAGTATAATACAGTTTTCAAGTCTGATAAAAAAAAAGCAGATGATGTTTCTGTCATGGATTAGCACGGTCAAACAATTTGGCTGCAAACTGACCCTTAATAAAAAGGCTTCAAAGTAAACACACGCGCGCGCGCACACACAATTGCATGCCTAAATAAATGGTAAGCAGTAATGTAGACATAATCTGTACAAACATTTCGAACATGTCGAACTACTTCTGTATTTCAATACTAGCTGGCAGCCAGATGGCGCTATCTCTCAGCATTTTCTTCTTGAATCCACAACAACAAAACATTTTGCAGAACTCTAACTGAACCTACAGCAAAGCCACATCAGTATTCTTCCCTCCACACATATGGTTCAAATTTTTGAGACTTCATTTACGTCTCTTCCTGAGGCTCCTTTGTGAAATAAAGCATGTGAAATACTGTCTGTAAACCAAAAAACACCAAGAAATATTCCTCGAATGTGAAAACCTACTTGGCAATAAACCTGATTCTGTGTTTTTCTGTAATGTGATTTATGGGTTCCAGCAGGCACAAAAACAAAAGGTAACTAAATTGTAGATGAACAGTTGGTGAGTTTTTGTTCAAATGTTCATCTTTTAATTTACTTATTTTTTAAGATGAGATGTTTCTCCAAGCCTTTTTAAGTATTTACCTCACCTTCTGTATACATCATAGTAAATTAATGTCTTTGCAAGCACTGTATTTTAGCAGTTCATACAATCTTTCCATTAAGTTTGAATTAATACAAATAATTTAAAAAGTAAGTATGTAACTTTATTACTGGTAAATGCTAAAATCGCATGCAAGAGTAGCATCAGAAGAGTCATAAAGTCAACAAAACAAACTGACGCACTGATGTCAGTTATCTATTTAAAGTCAGATAACATTAGCCACCATAATCTACTGGTCATAAAGCCCCTGAAAGTACTGAGTGCATTGAAGCGAGCAAGACTGTGTTTGTTTATGAAAATTATGAAGTAATACATTTAAGCGTTACAGTCTCACTTTTTAAAAGTCAAAGGTCCATTTCAAAGGCTGTTTGGTATACATGTTTTAAAGAAAATGTCCTGATGCAGGAACATAAAGGCATGTACAAAAAACGTCATTATACAAACAACCAGAATCACAGACTCGGACAGTTAATTGTTCCAATGAGACTGGCACAGATCAAGCCATAAAGGCCCATTATCCTCTGCTGGCCCAGAGGCAAGAGCAGACCTACTGCCCCATAGTACTAATAGCTGGTCCTGGGCTCTGTCCCCGTGTCTCTGCTGGGTCTGTATGTGCGGCTTTGCTCTGGCCTTCTGCTGGTAGGTTTGACTTGGCGGACTGTCCCTCCTCCTCCTCCAGACCCACCAGCCTGCTGCTGACCTCCCACAGCCTGCGAGCTGCCTCCTCATCCAGGGCCTGGGGTGCTGGTTCCTTTTCTGTCATCACATCATAGTACCTTCCCGTCACCCCCTCCATCTCCTTGGACACCGCCAGGTAGATGCTGGGCTGGGCCCCCAGCTCTGGGCTTTTCACCAACAGGGAGAAAAAGGGACCTGTAGGGGGGTTGGTGGAGAGGTTGCTGGTTTAGGAAATCTATTAGAGCCAAGTACTTTGTTAAATGGTCAGTGTCAAGTATCTTTAAAGTACTAACTGGATTCATGTTGTTGTCTGCGGTACATAATAAGAGATAACACTTACATGCATGTGCATCAGTTACATTTGTTCATATCTAAATGTGGCACATGTTGATTTTTATTATGTTCTTCACAAACCTGTTCTCCCACAGTGGAGGCTCTTTATTACACCTGAGTGCATGTAATAAAAAAACACTCATCGCTGAATAAAAAAAAAAAAAGAACATTCACTGAGTACTGAGAAGCTGTGTCAGCAACAACATCTTCAGCACTTGTGTACTTTTTGTGTTCCAGTGGTTCTATTTGAGGTGGTTGGAGCAATGCAGAACATTGTAGTGGAGGGAAAACCTTCTACCAGTGATTTTGGTGATTTGTTTTAACTTCAGTTGAAGTATTACATGCTCCTGTTACGTGCTAAAACCTTTTATCTATTTATGAAGTAAAACCAGTGGTGGAATGTGAAAAAGTATTTTAATTTCATGCCACTTTATACATAAGTATTGCACTTTGTATTTAACAATATATTTGACAGCTACAAATTACACAGAAAGATTTTACATTCGAAACATATGATGAACTTATAGATTAAATTGCATTGTTATGGATTAAACTACTCAACAGTATATAATACTGCTCAAAAATAGCTCCACCTCAATTAACATCGGCAGTAAAA
Organism: Lepomis gibbosus; assembly: GCA_029875015.1. Classification (NCBI taxonomy): domain Eukaryota; kingdom Metazoa; phylum Chordata; class Actinopteri; order Centrarchiformes; family Centrarchidae; genus Lepomis; species Lepomis gibbosus. The sequence continues at coordinate 40,122 of JAPMOB010231320.1, forward strand.
TCCCTAATACAACAGTATAACAGTAACAGGGGGCATTTTTTTCAGAGAGCTTTAAGTCCATTTTGCTATTAAATAACAACTTATGTTAATTAATACCAATGGTCAAAGCAGCATATGGTCAGAAAGCAAAAATGTTTTTTGTTTTTCAGTTGTAGAGTCATAAAATTAACATTTTATGCTTATTCATAAGGGCAAGTGGATAATAGAAAATGCACCGGACTAATCATATCAGAGCGTATACAGCCTGAGCTAATTGTTGCACATGAATTAGGTAAGCATTTATTGATTTCTCTAAATTGAGAATCCAGTAAGGACGCAGGATACTCACTGAGAACAGAGCTCGAGAACTGTGATTGGTGCAGACCGGTGTGCCTCCCGAGCTCCGTGGCAACAACGCCTGGGTGCACAGCATTCACTGTGACTCCTGTGCCTGTTACACACACACACACACACACACACACACAGCATTGTTATATATATATATATCCAATGGCCAATTACAAACAAGAACATAGGCCGTACTCTCTCCCACACATGCCCACATATGCAACAGCCAGTAGACTTGCCTTGTAATCGCTTGGCGAGCTCTCTGGTGAACAGAACATTGGCAAGCTTGCTCTGACAGTACGCCTGCTTGGTATCAAACTTCTTCTTCTCCCAGTTCAAGTCCTCGAAGTCAATCTTTCCAACGATGTGGGCGAGTGAGGCCAGGTTGATCACTCTACTGGGGGCGGACTCTTTCAACTTATCCAGCAGAAGATTTGTCAACAAGAAGTGGCCTGGAGGACAAATAAGGTAGTGATAGAGTAAAGAAGAAGTTGTTAGAATGTAAAGATTTATATCTATTTTCTTAGAAAAATTAGACAAACTGTCTTAATTAGTACACACCTAAGTGGTTAACTCCAAACTGCATATCGAAGCCGTCTTCTGTCTTCCATGCTGGACATCTCATGACCCCTGCATTGTTTATCAGTACATCAACATGCTGCTCCTCTGCAAGACAATAAAGATTATGTTATATATAGACACTGATACTGAGCGTACTTTATTTCTATAACTGAACACATAACTGGAGAACTGACAGTGAGTTTTAGTTTCCTCACCTTGTTTGATTTTCTCTGCAAACTCTCGGATGGACTTCATGGAGGCCAGGTTGAGGTGACACGCGTAAACGTGAGGATTCAGGGTCTTCCCTCGTATTTCCCTCGCAGCTTCCTCGCACTTCTCCATGTCCCGGCAACCCATAATGATCCTGCCCCCTGATGATGTGGGAAGGGGATTTTTGATTTTAGATATTATGTTTTGCAACCCATCAGAGAGATGTCATATTTCCTCTCACACCTCTCTTGGCCAGTTCCCGGGCAGTCTCTTTCCCAATGCCTGCGTTGGCTCCTGTTATAACCACTGTCTTCCCATTAATGGTGGCATTACTAGTACACCGGCCTCCAGTCACATGGTTCCTATGAAAAGAATTAAAGTTCAGTGTTTTTTATTTAGGCATTTGAGATTGTAACACCTTGTCATGGATCAAACGCAAAACATTTCTCAGATCTGTCTCTGTTGATTGGCTCCAACTGGACTTCAACAAAGCTCTTTCTACCTTGTACCAAATGGTGTAGTTTGACACCTGTGTATATAACAGCCCTCAAACTTCAACCCACTAATGTATCAACCCAACGCATTTATTCAGGAAGGTGCTTCATCATAATAAATAATTAAAGGCTGTGCACAGGTGTTTTCAATTACTCTAACTAACTGAATAGACCTCTTGTGATGTTGAAGATAGGTGGAGCTATGTTTGTAATTACATGATGATACACATCCACTAAGTCCTGAGAAGAGGTCTAATCAGCAGCATAAGTGAAAACGTCTATGTGGAGTTGACTATGGAGGTGCTGCGGCTTTAAAGTGGGTCCTTGTGTCAAAATCTTCTTTCAGTTTTGTTTTTATATCTTGCATATATGTTGTATATTTAGGGGTTTAAATTTTACCACACAGCACATTTTAGAATAGGAATATAAACAGAGGGGACAAAGAGGGGGGTTAATAAGATGAACAGCTTAGTTTTGCTCAAGGGATCCTCTCATGTAAATCCGGTTTTGACTCCAGTTTTATGACAGACACAAAATAAGGAATATTTACTCTAGTTTCAGTCTTGACTTAAACTGTTTGACCTGATTGTCACAAATGTGAATTTGGTCCTGGACTTGTCTTAAAGTCAACTATGGTGCAAATCACTGTTCTCTCGTAAGGTAATACAAGGAAAAACAAAGCATTCCCATAAGTTCAAACCACCCTTATTAACTGCGAATGGGTGAACAGATTGTCATTAACACCTTCACAGTCTATTCAGTCCAATACACCCTGTTATAAATGCTGCCTTTCTGAAGCCAACTACACAGCTGAGCCAAGGAGGCTGCACTCTGTAAGGCTGTTATTCTGAATTGTAAAGTAGGAGTTAAGTGTTGACCCCTCACTATGGGAAGAAAAATACTACTTACTTAATAAATACATATATTGTACAAAACAACAACAGAAAGGTTTTGAACCAACATCTCTCTGGCAGTCTCCTAAAGATTTTTTGAAAATGTATGTATGCATTAGATATAAGGCTGCATTTGATAGCATAGTCGTCTCAGCAGCAAATGTGACACATACAAAATGTACAGTTCCATCATGACACAGTGAGTTTATGTCATATATAGGCTAGAAGAGTTACTCACTTCAGTAAAGCAGCACATCCAATCACTGTTCCAAAAACTGAAACTGGTAAAATATATTTGCTCATGACTCCCGAATAATCCAAAGGACAAAATATACATTCAACAACGCTTTAAACAGTATTTATACAGCTGATTCCAGCTCATTCCTTTGGCACAAGGTTACGCGCGCATGTTTTTGGCGTCATCAACTACGCACCAACCGCGAGGATCAAAAACCAAAAACTAAGTGGCATTGTGGGAAATGTAGTCCCAATTGAACCTCACGTCCCAAACAACGAATAAACAATGAATTGCATTTTTGTTTTTTTCTCAACCTTGTTGCGTGGAGTTTGTAAGCAACATCGACACTTATAAGACGCACTGTGAGAATAGTTAAAACAAGAACAAGAGTGTTTTTTTTTAATCTAGTGAACCTGGAAAAAATCCCTGTGAACTGATTCGAGTGTTTTCAGTTACTCTTCCAAAACGATCTTTACAATTAATTCTGACTTTTTCCCTCTTTCCTTTGAAAATGTTAGCTCAGGGAATCCACCCTGTAGCCTACATGTAGTGTTTTTTTATAATAAAAAAAATGGGGATATATTTTGGAAACATCCAAAACCCCAGTGCTAAACAAACTTAATAATTCAGTTGCATGTACATTTGTCTCATTTGGCTTTATGATGATGTCCCTGTGATAACATATTGGAAAATAAAATGTCCTGAGAAATATATAAAATAGGAGCAATGAGCATGCATATTGCAGGTTTTAGGAGGTCAGCAGCAGAGAAGGAAAGGACTATTAGGTATATGGTATTCTCTTTTTGGATTGTGGAAAATAGATGCAAAATGACTGCTGTTGTGACTGCAATCAGAACAATGTGAGAGAAGAGAGAGCTAAAGTAAGATACAGAGAGAGAGCCTTCTGTGGAGGGTCACGCCAATGCCTGGAGGTGTGAGGGCGGCGTAGAGCTTTGAATATCAGCTGCATGCCTTTGAATTAAATACTTACCTTTCTTTCTCCCTGCCTAAATATTACTCCACATGTTCTCTAAAGACAAAATCTCTCTTCTGTTCAAAGTTTAAGTACCTGCTGTTTAAAGCAAATGTTGCTTAATTCTCCAGAGGTTTAGTTGGATTGTTTTTTCTGCAAAAAATAATGAGTTGGGAATGGGGTTCAGATTTTAAAGAATGTCGATGGGGGAAAGTTTTTAAATGCTAGAAAGTCGATGTGTTTATGCTCATTTATAGACAAGGGCGCAGCTGAGAAGAATGTCTTCCATCTGCAAGATGACTTCAACCCCTCTAATCCCCTATTTCCTCCACTTTTCCTAATGACAAAATCGTGTACGGCTCAAAGACCCACATGATTAATTTACTCATCAGTTAATGGGCACATTAATTAGAGTCTACAGTGTGCCCTGACAGTTAGAGGATATGGTTGTCCATGCTTTTGTCTGCACAGGAAGGAGAACACATGAACTGTTTCCTTTCTTGAGTTTAATTTTTTTGGATCTGTTGTAGATTTAATCCCAACACTGATCTAAAAACAGAGCAGATGGAATGTTTAATCTAATTGTGGTCCACAGAAGGCATATTAGTCCACAAACTTCAAGAGACCTCTCTCAGCTTGAGGCCCTTGGTAAATATCCCTCCACTATGACACTGCAGTTTATAGGGCAGCTCTGCAAGAAGATGAATTTGAGGACAGTGAAAAAACAAGGCCACCCTTGCAAAAAGATTTGGAAAACTTGAGGTGACATACAAAAACTATAAACTAGGACGTGAATCTAGTGTCTGAAAACGGAGCGAGGAGGGGAGGGAGGAGCAGCCCTGCTCTATTTGTTCACAGCTCGGAGGTGTGTCCCCCTGGTGTGTTTGACCCTCAGTGCTCTCTACTGTCAGCCTGCAATGCTTGACCTTCACTGTGATTTATGACAGGTCTGTTTCCACGATAACCTATGAGGAAACTCTTCGCCTCACTGCCTGTTTGGCCTAACTATGCTGCCTGAGACACCTGGATGTCTCAAAGAGGTCCTGAAGATGCAGCTATACAATATCAACCCATCTCTTCAGCAAGGATGAAACCAACCCCAGGTCAAATTATTTTTGTTTCAGAGAACAAGAGGATCATATTCCCCCGTACTTACTTTTTTTTTTTTGCAGCTTATCTTTCACTGCTGGAACAGAGATATAGAAAAGGTAGAAAAAAGAGTATAGCGAAAAAGCATGTAATGCAGGAAAGAAAACCAATAAATTATAGAAATAAATGTCTGACATAGGGACTGAGGTGAGATGGGAGAAAGAAAAAAAATTACCAAGGGACTTCATGAGATCATCTTTGATGATCTTTATTTACATAAAACAGCTTCCAATCATTCCACCTGTACAAAGCCATCAACCCATCTGATCAGTGGTCTTTGATGATGATGATGTATTAAGGTTATCCCTGTTATGTCGATGCTGTTTTCGCAGTCCAATCTGTTGTGGTTGGCAAATGTGCCTGGCAGGAGGCCTGTTGTTAAACATGCAGCTACGGTAAAGGGGAGCTGCCAGGGCAGTAAATTAATTGAAAGTCTTGCCTTGCAGTTACATAATATGGACAGTTGGCAAAGTCACCACGCGAAGTACTTGAGGCCATAAGCTGTTGAATTATGCAGGAGTGGAGCCGCTTGTTCCTCCAAATGCATGAATCAAAAGTAAAAAAGCTCATGGACGCACTGAGGTTGGATGGTTGGATGCGAGCGTCCAGGCGCTAGGACCCTGGACACGTGAGCGTATTAGTTTGCCAGAGGGTGGAGACGGTGAACAATGAGGGAGCTGACTGGTAGGACCAGCAGAGGAGCAACATCTGAGACCAAACCCCCCACCACATCCCCCTCAACCTCAGAGTCCCGCTGGACAGACGGACAAAACAGACTGACGGTGACAGTGAGAGCAGGACGCTGATTTTTAGAGAGAGTGGGAACATGTACATTTATCCATGCATGCTGCAGAAAGCAGAGGTTTGCCGAGCTCCCCTGCGTGGATGTGAACGAATGTGTCAGTGTGTGGTGGTGCTGAACTGAACTGGGTCATGCGGACCACTAGAGAAGCGAAAGATAAACACGCATCCTCCTCCCGCTGCTTGGCAGGTAGAGATGGTGGGCGCTCAGAGGAGGGATCCCAGCATGTGTCCTCATCTCAGCATCCGATGACGCTTTGATTTAATCCGCCTCCAAAAGAAAGTCACAAACTGAAGAGCATCTCCAGAAACAGGACAGGAATCATCTTGGGCGGGCAGAAGGCAAAGCTCAACGGCGGATCTCATCCTCGCTTTGTCAGCTGTGAAACTGTGAGGTTTGTTTTTTTTAAAGGGATCTGCACGGCTTTCTTAGCAACTGATCCTTCCTAACTTCCCTTAAACGAGAAGATCCATCCGTCAGTGTCGCGCAGACCCAAGCGGACCAGAGCGCAGAAGCTCTGCTCGCCGAGCGGATGCAGGACCATGGAGGAGAGAGACAGGTCGCCAGCAGGTGAGTAGATAAACACATAGATGCACCCTGAGGTGTCTAAACTGGGATACAAGATACTGAAAGGAAGAGAGACATAGATAAGGGCTGGGAAATTATGAATAGGCCAAGTATTAAAATGGATAATCGAACGCATTTAGTGCTTGGGTTATAATTTTTCTTTAAATCTTGTGCAGTTGCTTTTTTATTTTTAGACTTTGTTTTCACACGTAGGCCTAATTCTCATGCACTGACAAGTAACCTGTTGTCTGAACTTCGAGTCACCTTCATCAATATCTATATAGTAGCCTACCATTAGTTACACATTCATATTTGAAAGGCCGCTCTATAATAAATTAGCAATGTCAACAGTTATTATACGGCACTACAGCTTTATTAGGCTATGATTAACTCTGTGGTTGAGCTGTGACTTAATATCTATTTTCACCCACATTACTCGTAATACTCGCACCTATTTGTTGCCCACTCTGCTTTTATGATTCAGTCTGTGGTAGATGGATGCAAGGGCATCCGGGGCACTCCTCTTTTAATGGCCCTTTTATACTTTGTCCAGGGCAGACAGGGGATATCTCATCCTTAATGCCGTCTAATGCATTTAAATAAGCAGCTGACTTGATAGAGCAAACACTGTAAAAGCAAAGCCTGGAGGCTGTGTAATTGACTCTAAATGAAACGCAACAGCAGCCAATAACATGGCATTTGCTTTTGTATCGAGAGAAGCAGCAGTAATGGCTCGGGACCTTTACTTTGAAGGAGTAGTTCATCCCAAAATCAAATCCAATTCTGAGTCAAAATTGTTCTATACCTGGATTAGCCTACACATGTGCATTATTGCCCCACACACTGTAAAACGTCAGACAGACAGAATATTAAGCATTCAGCTCCACCTGAATTAATCATCACATTTAATATATACATGACAATGGAAATGAAAATGAGGCACTTTTAACATTAATTATCAGAAAATTAAGTAGGGCTGGGAGCTTTCATGAAAGGGTAGACTACTTTGCAACTTTATCATAAGACCAAATCTTCCTTAAGATTATTCACTTTGACTCAAGCAAAACAGCCTGGGAGTAAGCAGACAGATAAAAGGACTGCAATATTACAGCCTCCGAGGAAAACAGCAGAACCCAGACAATGACCCAATCCAACAGCTGGCGCAGACACCAGTCTGACCATTGCCCCTCACATAGCCTCAAAACTCAAAGAAACAGCCGTCATTCATGCGCAGTTTTGTAATGAGTTCTGGCAAAGTGACATTAAAAGAATGTCCTAATGGATTTGAATCAAAAACAAAAAAAAACACTCTCAGACGGACACCGTCTACCAATAGATTAGCTGCTGTAGGAAAACATGGCTGCTTAGAGAACAGAAGGGATGCAAACACTGTCATTTAGGACACACAGAGGACAAGAAGAGTTTTTATTTTTTTTAAATCTGTGCCCTGCTGAGTGAAAGTAAAGAAACAACAAGAATATCTGTGCATTACGTCCTAACCTGCCATCATGTCATCATACTGAGTCCGTGTGTGTGCGGGTATGTTTTTAGTTTGAATGTGAGCGGATACTATGCATCATTTGCATTCATGCATGTGTTGAAAGTAATTTATTTTTTCCATTTGGCCTATAATAGTTATTAACGATAACATTATTTTAATATTTGGTTCATCTGTGTTTCACTTATGTTCACTATGTTCTTGTTTTTACAGTGTGTCCTCTGATTGCTTTTGCTGCATTCCCTAATGCCATGTAATTAAAGCATAGTTGAAAGGAAAACAGCCAGAGAGAGAGGGGTTGAACGCAGCCTCAGCAATCAGCATTACTGTATTGATTGTGGTTAGGAGCTATTGTGTATGAGGGGGATCACAAATCACCATATACTGTTAGTTTGCCTTGAGGTGGAGGGCAAAATAGACCAAGAATTAAAAAAGCAATGTCCTCCTTAGCAGTGCTGTTACATCATTTAGCCACACCCTCCTTTAGACCCCATTTTCTGAGCTCATATTAGAGTCCCATTTCCACCATGCATGTGACATCAAAGGGACACAGTCTATAGCGTGTGGTACAAAGGGAGGGATGCTTCAATTCAGTCTCATTGGATTCCCCCAATCCTCTCTCTCTCTCTCTCTCTGGTCACATGAAGGCTCCCTGTTGGAACTTGAGGCTACTGGATTGTGAAAGAGTGGGGGTGAGGTACACTATGTTCCCTGGGTAGCTTATTGCAGTGATATTTCACCACTAAATGATTTTTTGCAGGATGATAACAAATGGAGTGATGATGACATGGCATTTATGATCAGATGCTCTACGGTTTCTAATCCCAAAGCGTTAATCCCAAACTACATGATGTATTCTGCAGTGATATGTTTTTGCTTCATCATTGTGGCCATTTATCTTTGATGGACATTTGTGGTCAACAAACAGTACTCGAGTCAAGTATCACTCCTTGTAGTATCACTCCCAATAGCTAATTTCCACCCTCAGTCCTTGTTTGGATCCCTTTAATTTTGAGAGAGAGTCCTCGTTCAGGTCTTAGATCATCCCAGCAGGAGGCCAACAGTCGGAAGTGTTTCCACCAGGACCTTTCAGCAGGCGGTAGCTCCATGGGATGTGTAACATACAGTAGAGAGAGAGTGAGGGGAGATGGAAGGAGAGTAGAGCCAAGGCAAGTCAGGGATGAGTTACACAGCACTTGGTCTCAGCAGGGATCCTCCATATGGGCAGGCAAATATGAGAGAGGGTGATTTGTCAAAGTGAATGCTCGTGGCCTGGGCTGCTGGTTCACCTATCACAGCACGGTGGGAGGTTTCTCCAGCTGATGCAGGCACTAAAACCCACCAACTCACCTGCTTTGATGTTCAGTCCGGCTAAGGAAGGTGATTTCATTTGTTATGCCTGAACTGGGAACAGTGTCCTGACTGCAGATGGCTGTCCTGAGGAAGCTCATTTGGTTTTTGATCGAGTGATAGATAGGATCACAGTGATTTGTTTTTATCCTACGCATCCACACAGAGGGAGCAGACATACTGTATCATCTATATGTATGTCTATGCACACCATTGTTTTATGTTTCAGACAGACAGTGACAGGAACCACATCAGTCACATCGCATTTCACTCACTGCTTTCCCTTTGACCCAGAGGCACGGCACGTTGGGCATTTTGACAGTAAATTGGACACAGGAGATCAGTCTTCACCCATAATGACTCCTCTGCCGAGAGCAAAACAACTAGTCCATTAGTAACGGAGAGAGGTAGAGATGTGAGGCAGGCTCTGCAATCTAGTTATTTCTTTCATTAGTCCCTTGTTTATATTTTCTGGAACAGACAAGCGACAAAGAGTAGAAGAGGAAGGACGGCTGGACTAAAAAGGGCCAACGCTGTGTGTAAACGCTGCTGACTCTGATACCCGTCTTACACTTTGGAGATGCTATGTTTACACTAAAATAAATTTGTCACAGACGAAGGCACACCCTCAATTTCATTGCCCAAATGTTCATTTCTTCCGAAACTACAGTTTAGTTCCTATATGTGAATATGTATTCATGCTTGAACCTCACCTCTTTGATGTCTTCTAATAAATGTATTGTCACAGTTCATTGCAACTGTCTCAGTCACATAATTTACACTAGGAGAGTCAATAGCTGACTGAATGCACAACAATTTGTTAAAGTTATTAAAGTTACTGCAGTTAGTGTTCGGGGAAGAAATAGATCCGCTGTTGAAGACGACCTTGAGTGTACTTCAATATGTCAACAAGTCAGTGGGATTCATCCTCTGTGGATCATGAATGTTTTGGATGGTTGCCAATAGCAGAAATTTCCCATTCTATACACGGTGAACACATCAACCAAGCGTCATACCAACATTGCCATCCTTCGAGCCATGCTAGCACAGCTAGGCTCACAGTAAGAGTGTAACCCATTCGAGATCAGAGGGAACACACTGGGCATAAACACCCCCTAAGGCTGTTAAGAGACAGCCTGTGACAAAAGAGACAATTGGCAGTGGCATCACAGGGTTCATCTCTGTTCTCATCTTCAAGTGTTTGTAGAAGAAAAGGTCAACTGCTCCTGCAGTTTAATCTCATGTGTGACACGTGGAGTCTGCCACAACAGGTTTCCAGACCATTGCTGTGCTTATTAGGACGTAAAACTGGATGTTTTGCCTTTTTATGAGAACAACCTGGTTTTTTAAGAATGTTACACTTCGAATGCACTCAGCTCTGTTTGAGTAATTGCTAAATGGGCCGAGATTGTCAATCTGTATTTGAGGGGAAATTAGTGTCTGGAAAACAGATTTTTCTTCACAATTAAAACATGAAAATCACAAACATTGAAATAACGAAGTCTTACCTCAGCTGTAAAAACAATATCGGAATATGTGTTAAAGGTTTAAAAAGGCAGTGAGTGTGGCTGGCTGAAACAGGCATTAAAATGTGTCTGAAGCCAAATCCCCATTTGTATGTGGAGCGTGTTGCTGTTACCTTGTCTTTAGTCGCCTGAGAGGACAGGAGAGGCGCAGAGGGCAGCATGGGAGATCAGTGGGGCATGTGGCTGTGGTCGAGCACGAATGCTGAGTCGTGCGGAGGCTCACAGCTGCTCCCTCAGAGGTAGAAACACAAAGGGCCTTTGATAGTGTCACTGTGTGACTGATACATCAGACCTTCCTGCCCCTCCCCCCAAAACAACTCACACACAAGCATTTCCCAGAGACCACATAACTTTATCCCCACACCTCCGGGGCACTACACTGCAGTTTCTGGTTCACATTTATACCATCATTGCAGCTGGGGAGAGCACCATCTCCCAACCACTCATCACATTTCAGGACTCTTAATCCAGTTCTGCAAAGGAAATGAGTGCAAAGCATCCCGCGCTTTTGGGTGGGGTGTGCTTTTGTCTTGGTGGGAGCTGAGTAATGTGATTAAGATCCACGCTGGAGTGCTGCACATTCTGCCCGTGGAGCTGACTGGAAGAAGTGCCAGTAAACAAGCGCTCCCTTCGCTCTGCTTCGTTTCTCGCTGATAGGAGGCTATGGGGCCAAGCAGGGAGGGCGGTCAGAGGAAATGGGCTTCCAGTCTGTCTGTCTGTCCTGTTTAAATGTTTAATCACCAAACCTGGACCACAGACTGATCTGGATAACGATCAACTTTTGTGTTGCCTCGCTGAAGGCTATACAGTGGGCACGCTCAGCATGAGTAGGCTACAATATTCATAGTCTCTTATATAACCATCTTACATGCTTATGATAAAATCAAGAAGCAAGTGTTATTTACAGAGATGCATACGGTACACAGGGCACTCTTTCTGTTTCCAGTGATGTTTTTTTTTCCTTCAACAAAGAGTGATGAGCCAAGAGCTCAAGGCAGCAAATGGTCGCATCCTATTTTAGTGTTTACTGTCTAATAGCTATATTTATCACTTTCTTCCCACTAGATAGCTGAAGAACCTCAACACCTTCAGAGTGTCTGAACAAAACTTGTTTTCACCCACTGTACATTAGCTACTGTGCATTAATTCAGCTCTATTTTCCCCCCAAAATGCATCTGCCAGTCGACACAGACATACTTGTGATGCCCTCATTTAAACCAGTGGTGCTGTGAAACTGGCTGCAGGGAGAGAAGAACAAAGAGCAAAGCAGTTGTCTTTGAATGATGGATGATAAAGGCCGTCAGCAAAATTGTTTGTGCTGATTTGGTGCCTATTAGTGTGCGTATGTGTGCGTGCTGTGCATGATTGGATGATTAAATTTGATTGTGCGTGGAGGGAGGGGGGTTGAAGAGAGACGGATGCAATGGGTAAGATCATTAGTGCGATCCACTTCATTTCCTCAAAAGGTCCATTTTGTGCAGTTTGTTCAATAGTTTTAGTTGTCTTTCATTTTACTTACCGTTTGCTCAGACAGTGTGACAGACACTAATATGTACAGTCATAGTCAAATACTCATCTCTGATTTTTAAATTGTTGTCAGTTGGCACATTTAGGGTGTCTGACTCCATCTCAGCTTGCATTTGAAGCAGCAATATTTTCCCCTCCTAGGATCACTTTGACCTATTTCAAACTTGGCACTTCTGAAAATCAGCAATAACTTTTCTGTTGCAGTATTATTATTTTTTTCAGCTTCAGCAGTTTGACTGAAATACTAAGAAACCAAATGTGTTTTCCAGGCAAAGCTATGTGAGACCCTTTTCTCACAGCCCCACTGATTACATCTACTGTAGAATATGTATGAACGCTTCAGAGTGGTCACATATGATCTGTGGCATGTCTTACCAGCATGTATACACCTTAAAACTGTCAGTGCTCTCCATTTGTTTCCATATGTTTGTCCTTCTACCTGGTCATATTGATTTTCCCATAGCTGTATGCCAGTAAGTGATGGCTGAGACCAGCCATATCTGAAAGCTGGCCAGAGTGATCTGGAGGGATAGCAGGAAGTCCAATACATTTACTGAAAGTACTTCCCCTGTTGATGCCTTCCCTGAATTGATTGTATGGAAATGAAGGCCTGTTAAAGCCAGACAAGAATATACAGATGTGCGCCAACAAACATAAAGATAATGAGAAGCATTCTGTCATAAACACATACATGCATAAAATGTTTATGGCCTGCTGTCACCATAGCAGATGAAAGCCTGCCTCTAAGCAGTTTTGTCTCCTTTTCATTTAGTCTGCCTCACAGCGTCAAGGCGAGCCTGTCTCTTTCTCCGTCTGGGCCGGGACGGGCGGGCAGCAGCGGGGGCTCCCCGACATCAAAGATGGGCTACTGCGGAGGGGTGCCTGTGGAGGACATGCAGGCACTGGCCATCACCTCTCTGTCGGCAGCAGACGTAGCCAAGCAATATGAGCACATCCGTGAGCTGGGGAAGGGAACGTATGGCAAGGTGGACCTGGTGGCACACCGGACGCAGGGTGAGTTGGTTAAGGTATCGGGGGTTCAAAATGTGGTTAAAGATCTTTATCCTCTAAACCTGTCTGATTAGTTGACTGTCAACCATCAAAAAAAAGTATAGATCCAAAAAAAAGAAATTTTGGAAAGCAAATCCACATTATGAGGATAACCAGTTAAGGCAGATCAGCGTGTTACAAATTCTCAAGGCACAGTGCCAAGAAATTAATTTCAGCACAGTTGAAAGGGTTTGTTAAGGATTTTTTTAGGTCTACTGTTTAATCCTTGGCTGTAAGAAAATCAAGGTTAGAGAGCTGCCTCTGTGCAGCGTGAGGCTGAGAGGGCAGCAGAGATTTAAAGTGCTGTGTGTGCACTAAGGAGTCTCTGTATTTCTGCAGCTGTGATCACGAACAGCTGGTTGTATGTGTGTAATTGAGGTGATTCACTGTACATGTTAATATGAATGAATGTAGCAGCTGTTACAAAGTCAGGCTTGGGTAGTTTGGAAATCTCTCAATCCCTTTTAGTATCATGTAACACTTCCAAATAAGTACCTTGGATTAAACTGAGTGTTTGGATAGTAAAATGTTGGCTTACGTTTTCAAATGTACAGGTTTGATACAGCAGAGCTTAAATTTTGTCTAATTTTCTACATGTTCATGTTTGATTTTCGCAGGCAACAAAATGGCGTTGAAGTTTGTTACCAAGAACAAGACGAAGCTCAAGAGTTTCCTGCGGGAGTACAGTCTAACAGGATCACTTAGCTGCAGCCCTTTCATTATCAAAGTCCTGGACGTGCTTTTTGAGACGGAGGACAGCTACGTGTTTGGACAAGAATATGCCCCCGCTGGGGACCTTTTCGACATCATCCCCCCACAGGTAATGCTATCATCCTTCCTTTCACCAATCACCAACCTCACTCAGGCAGAGCTGCTCCAATCAGTCGTCATGTTCAGACACAGCAGTTTTAACAAGCTCTCCTGGGATTGGAGCCTTGTCTTCGTCCCGGTTTTCTCTCCGTACAGAGCTATCACTTTGCTTCAGCGCTATACCAGTTGATGTGTTGGGAGTGCTTGACTTCAAGGTTCTTCTAAAGACTCATTAAAAATGGTTGCAGCGGAGATTCTTTTGTTTCAGTTTTCCTTTTTGGAGCGTATAACTTCTCACCCTGTACTTTCATTTCTCTACTCAATATAACCATCCCCTATTCTTTTAACAGTACCGTAACCTACTCACCACATAGCTCTTTTCTTGTATCACCTCCCATAGTCTCACTTCCTACACAATGCATTGTGTCTTTTAGACTACATTAATCAAAAATCTTCTCTTCTCTATTGTTTAACGCTTTCTCCTTCCCTCCACTCTCTCTACTTCCCAGGTGGGTCTGCCAGAGGAAATGGTCAAACGATGCATGCAACAACTGGGCTTGGCCCTGGACTTTATGCACAGTAAAAACCTTGTGCATCGGGATGTTAAACCCGAGAATGTGCTCCTATTTGACCGCGAGTGCCGCCGCATCAAGCTGGCTGACTTTGGTATGACCCGACGTGTGGGCTGCCGTGTGAAACGGGTGAGTGGCACCATCCCCTACACAGCGCCAGAGGTGTGCCGTGCTAGCCGTGCTGAGGGCTTTCTTGTAACCACCAGTCTGGATGTGTGGGCGTTTGGTGTGCTGGTGTTCTGTATGCTGACAGGCAACTTCCCCTGGGAGGCAGCGCTGCCGGCCGACGCCTTCTATGAGGAGTTTCGGCGCTGGCAGAAAGCAGGGTGCCCTGTGGGAACATACCCGTCTCAGTGGCGCCGCTTCACTGATGATGCCTTGCGCATGTTTCAGAGGCTGCTGGCCGCTGAGCCGGAAAAACGCTGCGGAGTCAAGGACGTCTTCTGCTTTGTCAAGTACGAGCTGGTCAGCGAGCTCAGGCGCAGAGCATCTTGCAGAGCCAAGAGAGGTGAAAGGTCAAGTTCAGGAGTGTGCACTGGCAGTTGCACTTCCTCCTCGTCATCCACTTCATCACGTTCATCTCACAGACACCCTGAGCCCTCCACCCCTCCAGGAACATCCTGCCTGCGCCCAGCACCGCTCAAACGTAGTGTCCTCTCTGATCCGTTATCTCCCAGAGAGGAGCCCGGACAGCACCAGTCTCCAGGCCGAGACAAGAACAAAAGCCAGATGGTGATGGCAACTGCCATCGAAATCTGTGTGTGACCACGCTAATGTTAGCAGTGGAGACTAGATGACTTTTCACAGTAATAACAAGCTGTGAAGAGGTGTTAATGACTACCACAGAGACTCCAGTGAAAAAGGAGAGGTACTTTAACCATGAAAGAGAAGCTCAGGATCACATCCCCGGCTGTGGAAATGGACATCATCAATCAGCGGTACACACTTGGACAGCTTATCACTGGCACATGCCGTTTAGGTTTTGATTTGTGACCAAAGACTGCTTCCCAGGCTGAGAAGCCATGCAGGCAGTGTTTGAGAGTCCGCTGATGTTGCTCATCTCAGCAGCTCATTCTCCCATCCAGACATTTGTGTTTTCTGCCCATACACTGTGGTGGTGCTAATTATTATATAACTAGATACTCCATAAAAACAGATTCTATCTTTTGTCACTCATCACTTAAAGTCTCTTTACTTGTGTTTATGTTATGTCTCTTTAACATTGTTTATTTATCTCAGAATATTAGCTCCAGGGAGGCCAAAACTTCAGGTGATGCTGTTCAGTTGAGGCCGGTGATCTGGGGGCAATCTACGCAAACTACATTTGACCACAGTTTCTTAGACTTCCTGCCGACTTTCAATGCATAAAATTTGTCATAGACTTTTTCAAGAGAAAGTGTTATAAAGTGACAAGGTGGGGAGGGGGGACTTTAATGTAGCAGTTTGTATGAGATGTGTTTTCATGTAAGTGGTCAGATTTAGAGACATATTCTCAGTGATGGGCATCACCTCAGGACACTTCAGTGGGTCACTTCCTGTTTTATTCTTAATGGAAATCTATTGACTGGCTGGAAGACACATCTGCCACTTTTGAACTGCTCTCAATGAGATTCATTTCCAATGTAACACAATATAATACAGGGATTGTACATATTCTGAGTGAAAGGGGTGGTGAACAAAGAAGAGGAGAAGAAATGTCTTTTTATTGTTTCTTTTCCAGCCAATGTGTGTGTATGTATATGTGTGTGTGTTTCAAATGTTAAAGCACAAGAATTTTGTAAAGGAGGAGAACTCTTAGTGAAAACTACGACTCTATATTGTACATAATTTGATATTGGAGTGCATTGTAGTATGAGGTAGTTCAACTATGTAGCGGTACTACTTTTCTAAGACAGGGAAATGGGTTTTAGGGTTTTACAGTTAATATGGGGGCAGCACTGTATGTAGCAACACAGTATGACAGATTGTACAGTATATCACAACAAATTAAATATGTAGAAATATGATCTAGAGCCTATCACAAGTATAATATGGTAGCAGCTGCTCTTCTCTTTTTTGTATTGGTTTGGTTTTTAGCTGAACTGGACCAAGTTCTCTTGTCCCAGATTTGACACACATATTGTTGAATAGACATCACTTGTTTCTGCATTTTCCTGTCACCATAACTGTATCATGAGTGACATCCATTTCCTGTGTCAAATCACCGTGCTTCCTGGTTGTCAATGAGTACAGCCTGTTCTGTCTTCATTCAATCAGTTAAAGCCACCGGGGCTGCTTTAAGAGGTCAAACACTTTACAAATTAATTTCCCAGCATCACTAAAGGTGTTCCAATATTTGATTATCAAGATGCAATGGTAGCACACAATCCCGACTGCTCAGAATATGTTGTTGCATCCCCTAAGCTCACCTTTAATTTAATCTTCCTGCCTCTCTCTGGGAATTAATCCAAATGTATCACTCTAATAGCAGAGCCCGGGTGTTTATTGTGTGGAGGGATGACCTCTGTGTCAGCCATTGCTGTTCTGGGAGCTGATGGTTGATCCCGAACTGCACACAGCTACAGCATCCAAAGACCCACTGCTAATTATGAAAGCATCTAAAAAAGCTCAGTATGTTCATTGTGATTGCTTCACTGCATGCTCATTACATTATTTTTCTTGCTTGAATTGTGTTGAGTTATGTCAGGCAGGTGTGTGTGTCTATGTCTGTGTATTTGTGTGTGTGTGTGTGTGTGTGTGTGTGTGAATGTGTGCTTGTCTTCACTTTCCTTATTTCCCCACTCCTCCCATGACAGCCCATCAGCTCTGTCGCTATAGTGACAGTGCCAGTGCTCCTCTGGTTCGATTTCTGTCCTCTCCTTGAAAATCAAGTCTAATTGAGCCCAAATGAAACAACTGGTCACCAACCCCCCTCCCAGTCACCCACAGCTTTTCATGGCAGTTGCTTAGCTTATTATGCTGGATGACACATTTCTGCAGATACACATATTCCTGTATTTTATGAGCCACTTCACAGACCAAAGTCTTTATCCAGTCTCATCAGTGATAATCAAGGCTGTTGATGGTCCCTATCAATTTCCCTGTCTCTTTTCATCTGTACTCTCGATTCTGAGGTGGTGACCTGTTTGAGGTTGAAGAGTTGTCAAAGGGGTGCATTGTATCCTGAGATGCTGACTGCCTCATAGGATTTTTCAAAAGGTAATCTGTCTCTACATTATAGTGGAATGTGAATTAGCACTGCCCAACATTTTGCTGTTCTGCCTGTGTGCTAATGTGGGATCTACATAAACAGTGATTAGATTGACAGTGTGCATAAAGTAATATCA
This sequence comes from Lepomis gibbosus, assembly GCA_029875015.1. Taxonomy (NCBI): domain Eukaryota; kingdom Metazoa; phylum Chordata; class Actinopteri; order Centrarchiformes; family Centrarchidae; genus Lepomis; species Lepomis gibbosus. The sequence goes on from JAPMOB010231320.1 coordinate 57,995, forward strand.
AGTAGGCTAATGCAACTCCGTGTAATGCAACTCCAAATAACTTGATGTAATTTACCGCAACATACCACAAAACGCAACATTATGTATTAATCACTTCATAACATGACGCAATGCAATGTGACTCAACATAACGTGACGCAATGTAACATGAACAACATACCATGACATAATGTAATATGACGCATCGTAACATGGTGCAAAACAGCTTGACTCAAAACACAGTAAAGCTGCATTCCAGACAACTCTGAACTTCAAAACATCCAACTTCCTACTGGAAATACTCAACTATGAAACTTCACTCAAAGTCGGAGTTACTAGTTCGAAACTCGGAACAAATCCATCTTTTCCCCGACTTCATGGACAAGCGTTTGTTAGATGTCATCCAACAACGGCAGCACCCATGGAAGTGCACATTGTAAATAGTAAACCATAAACTAAAAGGCAACATAAACTATATTTGTCTGTATTAATTAAAGTAATACATACTGTCATGAAGTAAAACCTGTTGATGTCGCAAAATGTTGCCAAGGTTATTTGGTAGCTGTTAACGGAAACTATATCTGAAAGTCATCTTCTCTACACAAAAGTTATTCGGGGACAACCCAAAGTGTGAAAACATCAGGAAATACACAACTGACTTTTGCAAATTACCTACTGATGTAGCTAGACAGGAACACAATAAACGAGTAACGTATATTTATGTCATTCGTTTTTATTAAAGTAGCTGTCATTTTCATTACCACCAAGGGCCCTGTTGAGAGTTCACTTGAGTGTAGTAGACCTGGCAAAGAAACATCAGTTTGTCATGGTTGGCCATGTTTTTTGTTTACATTTGGAGTCGTGCACCTGGAACACTTTGAGTTTGGAAATCGTCCCCAGCTTTAACTGGAACACAACATAACATGAGGCAACGTCATATGGCACAACACAAAACCTACATGTACATGTAGCCTCCAACTTGACAAAGTGACACAGCACACAGCTGTGACTTTGTTAAACATAATAGCCATTAGCATTGTTAGACTGTCAGTTGTTTTCATGGACTGTTTTGGCAGGATTTGTTAAGTTTAATGATGTAGTGTCGTATTATATCATGTTTTTTCAAAGCTCTAGGAAGTAGCCTTCCCTTAATCCAGTTTATCCTGATCCAATGATCAAACTGTTTTCTGCCAGCAAGTGTTGTTGTATAATCAAATGTAAATACCTTATGTATTGTGTCTTTAACAAATCCAAGAAAGAATAAACAAACTGTTAACATGTTGAAATAAATTTATGCACCACATCTTATGGGTCCAGGGCACTTCTGTGGGTAGTTCGAAATACTGTGGTACTGTCTATTTTTTCTGCCAGTGCAGGCATAGCTAATTCAGCCCAGCTTTGCATGATCCCCACACTGCACATTAGATGAAGGTCAGCTTGAATTACATGTGATTTCCAGAGGCTTTGGTCTGGTTCGCCAGCAAGCCCCCAGACTATTTTAATATGCTGTCTTCCTTCTGAAAGCCCAATTAACACATCTGTAGATAGGAGTTATCTGCTGCCCTCAAAGAGCAAATGAGTTCAAGGACGGTTAGAATATGGCAATGAAGAGGAGAACAGTTATCAGCCCACCGCCCCTTCATAATCAGCTGTTGTGTCAGAGTGGAGGAGTTTGTTCAAGTTGTTATCAGACTGAGTTTAGACAGTGGTGGTAAGCTGTGGTGTATCTGCCACTGAGAAAATCTAATCAGTTAAGACAGTGCAAGAGAAAGGAAAGGTCAACCATGTCACACAGGGCTTGTGTACTGAGTGGAAGCTTGTCCTTTGTGATGGCCTATTCTCTGCCCTTTGAGGGCTACAGCAGCCTAGTGGCACTGCCTAAATTGTGTTAGTCCCAATGCTCAGCTTAGGAGATGGTAGATGCTAAACTTAGGTTGAGCAAAAAAGTGGAAGCATTTAATGCAGGCTACATTTGAATGGAAAGGGTCAGGTCACCTCAATCACAAAAACACACACATTTTTTCTGGTTACAGATCCAAAAGGGGACATTTTTCTGTTTCTCAGGATGATTTACACAACTATCTGCATAGCTAGATACCAATAGGGTTAAGTAGGAAAATATCCCCCACCCTACCCCCGCCCCAATAGGTCTGACATGACCCTGTAAAGGTTCAGCAATGCCGGATTATTCTTTAACTGCAGCTTTTAAAAGACATTCTGCTAAACCAAATTGATTCCCAGGACTGCAGGAATCTGGATGTTAAGCTTTCAGTAGGTGGTCCAGAGCGTGGACGGTGAGGAAAGTGATCATCCTGGAGGCAGCTGTCTCCATGAGATCAAGTATTAAATCCTCAGTTCTGCTCTCTCAGCAACGGCTAATGTTGATAACATGAAGTGACTACAGACCATTCACTGTCCTGATTCACGTCAGCATATCTCAACTGTCAATTGCCAGGTTTCAGCATGATCTCTATGATGCACCGCTTGGACAAATATAACAACATTTCAAGCAAGGGCCAGCAAAAACTCTTCCCCCCAAAAATCCCACTCATACTCTCAATTTGATGTTATCACAGCAAGAAATGTGTGGCAGAAAAAATAGGCTCAAATAGGTCAAATCACTTCGCTAGGGTGTATGAATGAAAGTGAACTTGAAGAAAAATAAATCATTCAGGTGCTCTTGCAGCACTCACTTCAAGTGTAGCTGAATTGTTGAACATTTTGAGGATAATTTTAATGAAACAAGTTAATCCTAAAATGTGTATTTAGCTTATAAGCTCGGACAGAACGTGTTCAGCTCAAACATCTGGCTGTGCATGTAGCTCACAACTTCCAAATTCTGCCCAGTAATACTTGAAATACTGTATATATTTTCCAGAGCTCTTTCACAGATGAAGACGAGGACATGTTTGTGCAAAGAGAGGTCCCAGGCATGTAATTACTGAATATTTCTGTCATGCTGGTGAACAATAAAAATTTGCAGCTGTTGTGTTTTTACATAAACCACCTAATGTGGTTCACTTCAAAGGCAAAGCTGTAAGTGGGCAGACAAGTAGGCAAAGCATTTTTCTGGAGGTTGAATGCATAGTAAACAAAGAACATAGATATTTTTAAGTTTTCTAAGTTGCAGACTGCAGAGTAATATTATGTTCTGCTCATTTTAACATCCCAGGGGACGTATTGTACAGTAATAAACCTCCTACATCACCTCAGCTTCCTGCCTATGCATCTAGAGATGAATCACTCTGAAACCGTCAGATGCACCATCAACTATTCTTCTGTCCCTGATGCATTTTGCAAAACAGCAGCAGACATGACGCTGGAAATGCAGCTTAAGATTCGAATAGTGATAGTGATCTCAGTAGGGGTTGACTGTGAAGGGATGTTCCCCACTCCCTCAGATCTAGACTCAGGCGTTCATGTGAAACAGTGTCTGATCACAGCTGGAGAGCCGGGAAGAGAAAGGAAAAGAGGGGGAAAAGTGCCAGAGCAGAGAGGAGGGAGAGGGCTACAAACAGGAAAGGATGTGTCAAGTGGGACAAATTTGTGTGCTAGAGAGGGAGTCACACAAGGACAATGCAAGTGTACTCCCAACCGGGTACAGTCAGAACAGTGTAGTCATGAGAAAATAACCTTGTTTATCCTGAATTTGTTCTATTTTTAGGTTGCTGCAAACCTGTATTCCATCAGAAACCTATTTGTGTGTACTTTGTGTTGCCTGAGGTATGCCACTAAATTTTGACAGTGCCAGACATAAACTCTCAGACAGTATGTGGTCGTCTTCCACATTGCTATAGCAACTGAGACGATCCCAGTTTAGAAGAGCTCTGAATTTTCTTGTTTTAGAAACCTGCGCCAGATTCCTTGCTGTGGAGCTACTGTAGGAGCACTAGCTGAGTATTTGATTGTCTATTTCTGTTTTTGGTTTGTAACACTGAAACATTTTGTTTTTTTATATTGGAGTGGGTGTTCTGTCTCCAGCACAGAGGGCTCATTAAGCTGGGGGATGACTGTTTGTGCAGCAATTGACCATATCTTGGCCTCAGAATACAACTGGGTTCCTCTGCACCAACAAGCATCCAGTACAGTCTGTACAGACTACAGCCTACAGCATACAATACTAAATATACATGTGTATTGTGAATCCTGTGTCTTGCAACAAATGTAGGATAGCATCAATTTTCTCCAAAATGCAACAAAAAAACAAAATTTATCTTTTTACAATTATTTTTCAAAACATCTTCATAACTACTGAGCAGACTGCCACCTGAAATTTGCTATGATCGAATGTAGTGGCCCATTTTGTAGTGCTGCAATCAGGCCAACACATGTAAAGAAAAATCTAATGCTAAAGGAAGATTCCCATAAACTCTACTGATAGCATCCATGGTCTCAGATCTATTGCAATCTAATCTAAGATTGTGGGTTTAACATTTTAGATGGATTTTAAGTGCATGGTGGAAGCATGCTGCAGTGTAATTAAAGTATCCTGAAAAAAAGCACAGCCCAATATTAAAAACATCAAAAAAAGTTCCTGAACAGCAGGTGTTAATGTGAGGCAAGAGACAAAACATTGTAAAGGTAATTTTAAGAGGCTGTGTGTTTAATAAGAATGTTACATGCTTTATGCTCATATCACGGTTCAGATGGCCACAAACTATGTCTTAATCCACTTTTACAGCTTGAAATCACAAGCAGTATTTGAATTCTGTCAATCATGAAGAATACTGTTGATTACACTGTGGAGACTGTTGTGGCTCCAAATGAATCATGACCCCAGGAAGCTTCATATTTTCATTCATGTTCATACTATAACCCCTCAGGGCATTAATAATCCCTGCATTTTGAAGTGTAAATGTGTACTGCTGGCTACCACGAAATCTGCATGTGCCACCAACATCTTTCATCTCCCACACGTCAATTCTTCCAGCTCTTCACCTTCAGCCTAAAGGGCAAATCCACCACTTTGTTATGTGTAGACAATCTTGGATGTTCCACTTCCGCCAGGGAAGCTTAATTATATGTGTCGTTACACCAGAAAATTGTTAAATGCATAGGTAAAATTACGCTGAATGACAAGAAACAAGAAACAAGAAACAAGAAACAAGAAATGGAAATATGAACACAAGTATAAAAAAATAACAACAATAGAGAAAACATTTGAGAAGAAAAAAAGATTGATCACGGGAGATAAAGTTTTCAATTATTTAAGTAATCCTATTTAAGGTCGTTTTTGTGTCCTTTGTCTCCATTAGATAATCTACAAATAGCAATTTGTGTTGAGGTTCAGAACTACTTCAAAATGAATTGTTTTCATTGTTTTGCAAATATTAATAGGTCTAACACAATAACAATGTTTTTTACTAAGGAATCTAAATTATTATTAATTTTATAATGGTATTACTGTTATCCATGGCTTTACATCAGATGGTTACACTGGATTTGGGTACCTGATACACTCAAGTAAATGCAAAAAGAGGAGATATTTATACACACTGAAAATAAGTTAAATAATATGTATTAATGTAAGGTTTCACTGTTTTGAGAGATATCCATAGAAACACCAATAACTGTTCCAGGTGAAAGAAAGGAAATGTTGTTAAATGTGTGACTCTACAGAAAAGTCATTGCAGTTTGATTCTGGAAGACCAAAATCAGCTACTACCTAACTAACTTTAGTTATACAGCTGCCAATGTGGACAGGGATCATGGAAAATGATTTTAGAAAAATGTTATGTAAAGCATAAGTAGAGTAGAGTCCCAATGTCAGTAAACTGACACATTAATGCCAGTTACACAACAATGTCTATCTAAAGTTTGCTAACATTAGCTATGTTAATCTAATGATCATACTGAACTGCTCATGTGTTCATCTTTCATCCATAAGAGTATTAATTTGCTATCTCTTTAAAATATTTACACAGTCTCGTGGTAAAACAATAGTTTGAGATTATTTTTTTTGTCTCCATGAGAGTTTGATGAAAAGAATACCCCGTCATCTGTCCAGTACATACTAGCAGCCAGTTAACCGAGCAAGGGAAAAGCCAGCTTGGCTCTCTCCGAAGGTAACACATTTAACACAATTAACAAGTTAGCCTTTTCCCATGTTCATATACATAAACACAGATATGTCCTTCACTGTGTTTATGTTAAGCTAAACAGCAACTAACTTCACATTTACTTTACAGACATGAGAGGTATAAATGTTCTCATCTCACCCTGTGCATGAAAGTGAATGTGAGTATTTCCCAAAATGTGGAACTATTTGTAAGCGTTATATCTGTGAAGGGTGGAAATGTCATGTTGACAAAATGACTGCAGACACTTGAGGTAAATTAGTCTTTTTAACATGTAAATGTCTTAGGTCTGATTTTTCATTAACATATAGCCCACATTTTTTTAATAGTTCATTTTCAGCAAGGGAGAGGGCAAAACTCCACAACTCATCTTGGAGGTCAGCATTGGTGATACTGAGACAGACATGCTCAAACACAACATAACAACCCAAAACTATTTTTTTTTTCTTCACTGTAAACAGCACAACTCCCTTTTGGATTGTGGAAGACAATAGCATCGTCCGCATGTCACTGCCAGCTTGTAAATTGCAAAGACCCCTGGGATGCTGCTCAAGCGCTTCTCATAATCAGTGTCGTTACTTTCAATTATCTCCTAATGAGTTTCGGTAACAAGTGGGGAAACAAGAGGTGCAGCTGTGACAGAAGAATTACAGCTAGAAGCTCTGCAGAGATGATTCATGTCCACCACAATTCCCTGTTAGCAGGAAAACAAACCATCATCACGGGCTGGACATGGGAGGCGATTTCCTGCATTGTCTTCACTGGAAAATTTAAATGGCTTTCTGTTCGGCTAAGACAAGCAGAGATTAATCATTTCCCCTGATTACAAACAGACCTGAGCAAGATTTACTTTCTGTAAGAAAGCCAATACTTAAGCTGCCCACCTCAATAGCTGTGACATTTAATAACAAACTGTAAGACAGGAAACTCTTTCCATCAGTGCTCTCTTTGCAGCCGTGTTCACTGACTCCCCTATAGCCAGTCTCTCAATTAGTGTGAGGGGTGTTTAAGACACCCGCCGAGACATGGATTTTGTATTATTGAGAAAATTGCATGTCGTTGACGTGGATTGTCCCCCTTTGTGAGGTCCCCCCACTGCCTGCTGAAAGACTGTGTCGCTGTGAATGCACCTGTGGTGAGTGAGCACCACAACAGTCTCTTCTACCTCTCCATGATCAGCCACAGCCAACACATAGCACTTTGTCAAAGTACTGGAAGTCTAGTTTTAACACATTAATATATAACTGCAAAATATTTCTCTCATTTCTTGATTTGGAATATATAGTAATGGCTTTGTGTGCTTTGTGGCAAGTGGGCTACTCAAGTAATTAAGCTATGCTCTTACATACAGTGCTGATGAAACATAAAACATCCTGATTTTTATTTCCAAGCTTTAAAAACCCAGAAAGAGCTGAAACAGTTCATTTTAACCAATGAATTAATTGGGAGAGAAAAATAATCAAAATGTAATGAGATGGGTTTTTTTGGTGAATTTCTTGTTATTTTTGTAAGCCCTTCCTCTTCTGTCTTGGTGTGTGGCACTTCCTGTCTCTGTGTTGTGTGTTCCTTGTGTCATTCGTTCTGTTTTACTGTGGTAGGAAGAGCGGGTGGCCCATTAATCGGAAGATCGGTGAAGTGTCCTTCAAACACACTGTACCCTGAATTGCATGTATGCATGTTAGTTTCTGTTTGAGCACTTAGGCTCAGTGCAGTAATGTGAGTGAATGTGATGTAGTGTAGCACATCCCTTATTGCTCTTGTGTGTTCCCATGAGTTTGACGTTTAACTTGACACAGCAACTATTTTTGATTTATCGCTTCAGTTGTATTTTAATGCCAATCATCCACTGGTTGAAGCTTTTCAAATGTGAGGATTTCGATCCTTGTTATCATGATAGAAAAATAAATATCTTTGGTTTCTGACTGTAGATCAGACCTAACAATTTGGCCTCTGTGTCATGATCCTGTCTGTTTATCCTGTCTTTAGTCTTGGTTCTTGTGTTCATTATTTCTGGTCTGTCTTAGTCCTTAGTCTTTTGTCTCCATGTTTAGTATAGTCCTGTCACCTGTTTCGTCTCGTCTCTGTCAGTGTACTGTTTTGCTGTCTTTGTGTTTTTACTTTGGTAGATCCGTCCTTGTGCGTCCTGGTTAGCTTTACTTC